>JABSMS010033107.1:0-88221 GCA_018902275.1 Aleiodes sp. PSUC_FEM 10030003
ATGAAGGAAACTATATACACCCTTTTGAGCCTTAGATACATCATATAATCAAAAGTTTCTCTTTCATTTGCGACCACTTGCGAGAAAGTCAATCCTGAACTGAGCACGCTCGAGCCTTAGCATCGACACGTGCGCCGATTTTGCCTATCTTGAAATTTCATATTTCAAAAGTCGACATTTTAAAGATATGAAGTGGGTCACAACAAATTGTCATCTCATAGATGAAAATTAAGTAAATAAACACCTGTTGTGGTGAGATAGTTTGAAAAGTGAGCAAGAATATAAACATGAAAAAATTAGTAATTCGGTAATGAAGAGATAATTCGAACTAAGTCAATTATGTGAGTTATTTATCATTGCGGAATATCTTATTTTCAATTCAAAAGTTATTCTATCGTTGAGGCTCTTAACAAAATACGTGAAATCAAAGGAAGTGGACAAAAAATAATATTTTTTGTAAAAAAAAACCCGCAGAGTATATGTTGTTTGCCAAAACCCTTTGCGTAAAATTATGTGCGGTCCAAATTTCTACTCACTCTTCACAAAAAAACACAAAATCAAGGTATCGCCGAGTGGAATTAATGAGCACACATGTTTAATTAAGTTAATTTCGAATGGGACTCAGTTCTTCGAGGATATTTATGAAATTATGTTTTCTTTTTTCAATGAATCATCGTATAATAGTTCTCATGCTGAAAATAAAGAAGAGTTAACATACTCTCAACATGTTGACGGGAGATCTGTTAACGAATGATTTCCACGTAGAATGAACAGAGGAGAATCGTCACAAGACCAAGTCGTCCTATTAGGACGAGCAAAGATCATTAAACAATTTCAAAACGATCGAATGTTCTATGTGGGTTGTTACCGAATTCTCTCATAAACTCAATGATGTCTAATGGAAGAACAATACTTACCAACTCTGGCTGCTTGACATTGACTACTTGAATGATTCCACCACTGAACTGCGGTATTGTTCTGACCATCCGTGGGATGTCCTTATTAATACGCTTCTCTGTATCTTTATTTCCACCTCCAAAATAAACGCTGGGTGGAATAGAAGGTAAAGAATTTGTTGCAAGAGCCCTCGCAACTTCAGGAGTTTCTTGAGCGTATTCCTCACAAAATTGCAACTGCAGTTTAAGATCGTCATCGGAAATAGGTCCGTCACAAAGTACTTTCGATCCAGGATATTTTTTTTCAAATGCTTGTTGTGGATTGGGCCGAGACATTTTCAATAAAAACACTAGCACGAAAAGAATCAAAAAACACTAGTAATTTAGAGTAATATTGGAACGATAGCGAGAATTAAAGATGATAAAATCGACACGATAGAGGAATCACTTCGGATAAGATCTATTTGAACGCACTGTCAGTGACGGTATGCAGCAGTAGTAAGAGTAGTAAGGGAAATGCAACAGGATGGACGCGTCAGTTTTGAATGGGAAAGCCCATGGAGTTCACTGCGCTTGCGTCATAAATTTCCCTCCATCTGGTAAGCTTGCAGGTATGTATACATCACAGACAATTTATATTTACAAGATATTTTTCCTCCAATTTCTGTCATATAATTGCATCCAGATACAATGTTTAATCAATGCGATAAGCTTTCTGATTTTGCAGAAAAATTTCTGAATAACGGTTTAATGTTTAATTTTCTTTGCTCGTGAAAAGCGACGTTATGGTTGAATGATGTATCTCATCGTTTTCATTAAAACTCTTATAAATCATGGCTTTCGTTCTGTTGGAAACGCATAATGATATAAGCATAAGTAGGAGGAATATCGAAGACTTCATTTTATTTTTATTTTTTTTAAATCAACATATTCATTGTATTTATTGTGATTCAATTGCAGAATCTTCGAACCCAACAAAGAAATCTTCAACGCAAAGAAACAAATATTTCATCGCACAATGTTTGTCTCGAAAACTAACTAGGGGAAGCACACACGTGTAAGGAAAAGAAACGCACGTTGCTGCGCCCGACCAACCTTTCTGTAAACGCTCTGGCGCAACATCTCTACTCCTGAATCCTGTTATTCTTAGTTTTCCATCAACGTTCTCCACAATTTGTACTAATCATATTCAGAACATATTTTCCTGGAATAATCTATGCGGCTTTACAAATATGAAATTTCTGAAATTCGTGGAATTTAGTGAATCAATGGAGAAGACGTGAAATCATGCAAACGAGAACTTCCTGATTTAAGAAATTTGAAATAGTGATAGTTTTATGCGCATTTGTTTATTTCCAAAACAGAGAGGAAAGGATTTTTCGAAATTCGCATGTTTACCAAACCAATTTAGAAAATCGATTGACCAATTAGAAGACGACTAACAATGTGAAATTCATTGTTGTTTTCTATTATAATAAGGGATCAAACATCGTTTGACTGGGAACAGTTTTTATTGAATGTCATAAGGGACCTGCTGATCCACCATTGAAGCATTCATAAGGAAAATATATTAAAATTGTTACTGAGTATGTACAAAATATAGTTATAACCTGATAAACCTTAGTGAAAATGAAGGAATTGTTGATGATTAATCAGTGAATAGTTCATTGTATAATATTCATGGTCAGAACTAAACACATGGTTTGCGATTGGAAACAGTGTCCATCCAAATTATGAATAAAACATTTGGGTTTTTGAATGTAAGTTCTCCGGCGTAAATATGGAACGAACAAAGTTCGTTGAAATAATACAAAAAATAATTATGCCAGTAACTGCTAGTTCAATTTTTCAAACTTGGTTTATCTTCCATATAAGATTTGTTTACATTCAAAACTTCCGAATTCATATTTTCTTGAGGCAAACAAATTTTAGTAGTTGAAAAACCGCTTAAAATTCTAGGGCATTTCTCTAAATCGTTGAAGGCGGAAATTTCATGCAAAATTTCAATGGAATTGATTAAGTATTTTTCAAGATATTGAAAAGTCTAAAATTTGGTCTTTTCGGTCTGAAAAAGAAATTGGTTCAAGTCCTTCAAATAATCTTTATTTCAACAATGCGATGCATACAAATTTTCATTGATTCAAAATAATTGCTGATCGTATAATCGTATCGTTCCCCGGACTTTATTACTAGATCTTCAGACTTAATTTTGGGGAGTGAAGGAAATTAAAATCCAGTGCACCTCACATTGCTTCCCCCTGACAATGAAATTCTGCAACATGGAGGGATTCATTCAGTTGAAGAGAAAAAAATCCCGTCTATTTAAATAGAATTTACTCTTAAAAACTACTCTCTCTTTCCCAATGACGGCCAACGACAATTATTTCATATGTTCTCTGAATCATAGTCTCACAAGTACTTAAAAAACTTTCCAAGAAGCTAATTTTGCAATTATCATACTAATAATTCCCTCTATTCTATTAACTTAAGGCCTTCAATTAACACCAATCTGAAGGCTTATCACTATTTTATTCATTACATTAGTTCTTGACTTCCATTGAGAGGATATCATCAAGATCTTCGAGACTGCTACCGGAACATTGGAATTAATGAACGGATGAAATTCCGGAATGAGAAGAGAGGAAGAGCCGAGACCTGAGAATAAGGGTATGGTGTTCTGTCCGACAGGGAAGCCAAGTGACTTCGCCGCTTGATGTCTCCAACAGACTTCCTTTGAATTAAACCTATCTCAACAGATGTAAGCCCTCAGAGTGAAATCAATATCAAATAAAAAACTTGAAGTACAGATTGTTCATGTCGAGGAGGTTTTGAACAAAGAGTCCAAACATGGGTAATTAGCTCCGGTAGTTCGGAACTTTTATTAGCACATACAATGCTCTATTGCGTTAATCTTTTCATCGAAGTCGGTCTCAGTCTCATCGTTCTTACTTCACTGAAGGAACTAGAGTGGTTGCATGTTTAGTAAATGCAATATAATACAATTTTCTAAGGTACCTCACATTGCCCCAGGTATCCCATTTTGCCCCCCCCCCCTATGTCATAGGAAAATGGAAAGTTGACGAACCATTATGCAATAAAATTGATCAATTTCGATGCTGATGACTTTTCGCATCACCATCGAATTTCTACACACTCACACTCCTCTGTTATTAAGCTATCAATATGACTAAAGTATAGATTGTGAATTTTCTTCACTAATATCTGGCTTCGATAGCCATTCTGGAATTAGGAAGAGATGAGTCGTGTTTGTAATATCTGCATTCACAGTTCAAATCGAGAAATGACGTGCGTTGCTCGTTCAAATCAAGGAATATGTATCCTCGCTGCCATCGCCACGTTATTCCGATTGGAATTTGAATCCGATAACCATGCAAACGATATCCTTCACCCCGTCTATATCAGTCACAACACTTGCTGCTGAATTACCATACCTCAATTTTGCGACTGCATCCTATGTGGATACGTTACATCCACAACTTTTACATCCTACGCTAATTCAGTAACAAAATAGTGAAGAGAGATACATTTATCTCGATTTGAGGACACCGAGGAATTGCGTCATAATTACCTTGACCTATGACGATCTCGCTCAACTATCCATGGTGTTGCAGTTATTGGATTTGATCGTTTATTTTGAACTATCTCAATATGGAAATAATGTAATTTTCAGAGAAAATGACATTTTCAGGGCCCGGAATTTCGTGCTGCTAGAATTCCGTTGCAACCCACTATATGAGTAAAGGTAGCCACGATAACTTTGCGGTTAAATGTACGACGCAGTTTGACATTTTGATTTGCGCCACATTAACGGACGTGATTACTGGCAACATAAAAAAGTGAAGTTCACCGGAATTACCCCTCTGGCCGGTATTCCCCTGTTCTCCCCCAGTGGTTCACATGAAAATCGTAGAGGAATTCCCGTACGACTCCTGACCTCACTCCTGAGAGAATTACTCACGAGGATTCTTAGTAGGATTGCCTTCAGTACTGTCAGGAGAATTCTACGCAGAATTCCCAAAAATAGTCTGATCAGGATTTATTTCATTTCGAGAAGTGCGTTAGTATAAATTTAGTTAAATAATTATACTCATGCATCGGCTGAATGTCAAACTGTGCCATGCAGTTTCACTGTGAAACTATTACACAAAAATGTGCTATTTCGAATTTACTATTTCGAAACGATAGTCTTTCATCATACACAGCGAGTATCCCAAGCTCTATCTATAGTTAATGGAGACTCCAATAGTCGAGTCGCTGGGCACAATCTGATGGAGATGCCGGAAACACTCGAAGAGACCAATACTGTACCGTTCAACGAATAATTACACCCACGTTCATTTTTCATCATCGATGTAATGAGCTTTTCACTCAAAAACATCAAAGGCTGATCCTACAATGTAATTTCCACGTCAATTTCCCATTATATGGTTACTCAAATAAAGATAATGTATATGTCAATCATTGAGGCTACAATCACACAGAATTGTTGATTTAAGTTGTACCAAAGAATTTTAGAAGACAATATGATTTCAACAAATTTTAACCGACCAAAACACACACATGGGTGCAGGAATCGAGAGAAACACTGATTAATCAGGGCCACTTGTTGCATACCCAGCATGGACGGTACCGGCTGATCAATATTCTCACAAACTTGTTCACATAGCTCCATATAGGAGGCGTACTTTATATTAATTTTCTTCAAGGAGACCATGACACTTCGCTCACATGCCTTATGTGAAGGGTTACATTTTTTTTATTATTTAATAGTTAAAAAAAGAATGAAAAAATTTAGAGAATCAATCTCTTCAAAAAAAAAGTGAAAATTCTGATTTTGGTGGAAAATTAATTCGAAAAACATTCCGAAGCTATTAACATGGAGTTTCCACAAATTGATTCAGAATAAACCAACGAAGGAATACATGACGTGATACTGATTAAGACATCGTATGTTAGAAGATATCGTGTAAACGATACAAGTTTTTCCATGAAGCGTAATTAAAAGCCAAAATCTCATTTCTCAGTACATTTTTCCATTGGAAAAGAGTTAGTTATATAATCAAAAACATTTCAGTCAATTGTCATTAATGACTTTTCGTGACAAGACCTCTGTCGGAAATTTACTATTCTGACAACTCTTCAATTTAGTTCTTCTGTGATAGCTTCAATTCTTGTATTCTTCAATCGAGAGTGAAATTTCTATTATAAGGACAGAAAACCGAGTAATGAACGCAGTTATGAAGGGATCAAATTGTTTCAACACATTTATTAAATTCCTGATAAAATACAATAGCCTAATCGATAGCAATGTCTAGAAGAGAAATAAAATTTACATCAAATCTGTCATTGCAGATAAAATCAAGAATAGCATTCTCCCAGATCAGTTGTAGAAAAAAAATAGCGACATCGTTTTGAAAAATGAAAATTTAACGAATCGAAACAAAACAAACTCCAGAATTCGCCCTCTTTCATATAAGATCAACATTTATATGGGCACCCATTCTATTCAGTGCAAGAATAGTATTGACAGCTTTAACCCATCGTTTCTTGATGACATATCTTTTGAGCCTGACTTTGGATATAGGATTCTCAAGTGCACCAATGAGCCAACTGTGCTCTAGTAGTTGACCAGCAGTTGGTCTCTTGCTAGAATAATTCAAAGTATAAATTTGAATAAACAAAACCATTGTTCCTCTCAATAATAATAAAATTTGACACAGATCTCTTGATAAATTCATAATAGAATCAATTTACATAGTTTTTTCTTCGAAATTTGAACATTGGTAATGGAAAATAATAAAAGTAATAATAGTCAACGATATATCGATGATGAACTTGAGACAGAAGCCTTTGTTGATTTTTTTTGTTCAGATTGGAAGTATTCGGCCAATGAATTCATAGATCTACGTGCAACTGAATTTTCATCCCAATCGACACTTATCGATTTCCTTCCAATTCCACCGCCAGGTCTCTGTTCCTCCCATTCTCCAAGTAATTGTATTAACAAATTTTTTGTGCTTGTAGGCTCATCCAAATCAATACTCTTATGTAAATCACGTAGATTTGAAATTCTCGGTACGTCTCTGCATGTTTCACCAAATCTGTGCTTCATCCGCGGCTTTCTCCATGGTGGTGTTAAATCCATTCCCTCTTGTTGATCTCTCTCCATCATCATTTTATTATGACTGAATTCTAAGTCATCCCTCATATCTGATCTCCATGTTCTTGATAATGATAATCCCCTGTCTTCCTCATTTTTGACATTTTCATTCAATGTCTCATTCAATCTTGATGATGAACGCTTCAAACTAGATGAGCTAAAGTTACATTCTTGTTTATCGTAATTTTTACTACCATTGAATGTACTACCATTCAATTTTCTTTGGCGCTTTATTGTCGATAATTTTTCAGAAATTTCATTAACTTCACTATTACGATCTCTATCCAATAATCTAGATTTGAAGAAATCAACGCTTCTTTCCCTCGTTTTTTTTTCGCTAATATTTGATGATGTCTTTCTCGCAAGGGTTTTCTCACTTTTGGCGGTTATTATATTTGCTCCATCATTTATGAATTTTTCTCTGATCTTCTTAGTCTCAACTTCTTCCTCCCTATCCGATGATGATGATGCAATTGATCTCAGGTGTTCAGATAATTTTATTATCTCTTCAGCAATAATAATTTGTGATGCAGGATCGCGGGTACTTGAGTTCTTTGAATTACCCTCCGAGGCTCTTCTCTCTAAACCCAAGGACGGGACGTTCAGTTCATAATTATTTTTTGATGATTGTGAAATATCAGATGATGTACTGCAGATACTCTGCGGGGGTGATGGACTCTGCCCTCTCAATGATATTGATTTAACGTTGTGAATAACTTCTGATGATACTGGATCATCTTCAAGCATGTAAGGACTATTTGGATGCTCTCTCCAGCGTTCAACAAATAATCTCAAATTATCTTTTGTTACGTCCAACTCTGTCTTAGCTTCCAATGATTTGTCAACATTATTCTTCTTCGTTTTATCCACATTCTTTTTTCTCGATGTCGCTTTGGTTTTAATTTCATTCGATCCTTCTATCACAATTGGACTTCTCCTCGCCAGCCAATGATGGGCTTGGCATTGAGCCGCACTAGCACGCTTTCTGGAAATCAATTTTCAGGTTTGTTCTTTTTTAAATAGTCATTGAATGATTATTGTTTTTTTTTTAATTCTTGGTCTTTCGTGCTCTCTTTATTTTATGCCTTCCTTCCATCAAACAAGTTTTGTTGCAGTGTATTTTTTTATGAATTTTTTTCATGCTTGAGCTGAATCGTCCTTATGGTTGAGTTTATGTTGAAAGTTTGTGCTGTTCATCGGCGGTTTTTTATTTATTTTTTTTAAATGAAACGATATTGATAATTTTCGGATTAAAATTGATAAACTACGATACAAGAGATCTGCGTCACTGTGAGCTGAGTAATTAGTATTTTAAAAAAGCGATCAGAAAAAAATTCATTTTTTATACAAAATCTACGTTAATAAATCTCATTTAATGTCTCGTTATTACTGGTAATTAATAGTGTTCCAATGAAATTACAAAATTATTACTCTAATTAACTGAACTTTCATTTACTTTATTCTAAATGAACTTTTTTCCTATAATTTATTGCTAAATGCGAAATGAAATGATGATGGAGAAGGAATTCAAGTGTTTATAGAGCAACGAAAGACACTTTTTGGAAATTAATAATTATTAACTAATTTGATTAGTACAATTTTTAATACTACGAAAGTTGTTAATCAGACATACAAATACATAAAGCTTTGAATGAAAATAAGAAAAATCCTCACTCTTTGTCTTTTATTAGGAGATTTTTGATAAAGTCCTTTGCATCCTCTGAGATGTCTGAGAAGGCTTCATGATCAAAATCGTACTTTGCTATCGTAACATTGGCCATTGTTTCAACGTCAGTATCTCCCATGAAGGGCGAGAGTCCAGAAAGTCTGAAAAATATATTATTATTTGTCAATGATTTATTCACATGTAAATTTTGTCCACTATTAGTGCAGGATTTGCCATCGCGTGAATTATTTCATGATAATTCTTTGGAAAATTATTCATGATCAATACGTTATTTGACAAATAGTTTGTTCATAAAACTGTTCATTTACAGAGCGAGGAATTATCCAAAATAATATCCCCGCCAGTGACGTGACTACAAATACTGTACTGTGATTGGCCAAATTATGGATGAGAAAAATAATCATTATCAAATCGGTAATTAAATGGTAAAACAAGATAATTTAAGTCTTGATTGCTAATCAATTTTTTTAAAATAATTCAGAATTTATTGGAAATTACCAAAATTATTCAGCTCTTAATATATTTCACGTATGACAGATTATAATTAAAAATTTTAGCGTATTCATTAGGAAATTCTGCTGAAAATGCCATTGAAAAATTGCCGATTTCTATTAGAATTTCGAAGAAAGAATTTGAATGGAAGAATCTCAATTCTATCTCTCCATCCAGATTATTCCTATCTCCTCATCCCATGGAAATTCAAATAGATCTTCGTTCTCAGTTCATCAATTCGATGTTGGCGCTAAACGTTAATCCACTGGGAAAGTTCGACTGGAATATTGTCCGAGCTCTATCAGCCGTGCAATATTCTCTTAATCCGTATTCAACATCTCGGTTAGAAATCGAAAAAAAAATGACGGTTACTTTGCATCCCTATTTTCTGACAGAAATCTTGTGTGGATAGACTCAACGGAGAAATTTACTGGATCTTCAACTTTCAGGATAGGAAAATATTGCACGGTGGATAGAGCTAAAACCATATTTTAGTTACCTTTCCCATTGGATTAGTGATTAACGCCAACATCGAACGGATAGACTCAAACCGAAGGTCTATTTAAATTTCCTTTGGATGAAACGATGGAAATATGGTGGATAGAAGGTTAGAATCGAGATCCTTCTATTCAAACTTGTCTTTGAACTTCCAATAGAAATCGGCAATATTCCAATAGAATTTTCTAACGAATGCGCTAGGATTTTCAATTATAATTTTTCATGTGTTCATAAATATCGATCTCAGAGTGAAATTATCATGTTTTTTCACTTTTCTACCCCGATAATAATTCATAAACAAAGAGAAAAATATAAGAAATATTACAAAACATAGCAGATAACTCCAATACTCCACATGTCAGTTCCATATCCAATTTGATCGAAATTAACAACTTCTGGTGCAACAAATTCGGGTGTACCAAAAAGTACCTGGAGCTTCTTCTTTGGATCAAATTGTCTCGCGAGACCAAAATCAATGATTTTAATACGATTTCCCTCCTTGGTTAAACACAAAATGTTTTCAGGCTGCAAAATGAATAATGAAAGAAAATCAAATCAACTATATTTATGTCCCATGAAAAATCTGAAAAAAATAATCTCAAACAATTCAATTTCACCTTCAAGTCCAAGTGTAATATATTCTGCGCATGAACAAATTCAATTCCTTCACAAATTTGTCTCATAAATACTGCGCAACTTTTCTCAGTTAATACGAAATCATCGTCAATTACGCGTTCAAAGAGTTCACCACCCTCTATTAGTTCCAAAATAACATAGAACTGTTTACAATTATCAATTGCATCGTATAATTGAATTAGTCGAGGATGTTGAAGTCTTCTCATTATTTCAACTTCCCTCTCAACTGATCTTCTATCTTCTTTTTTTGTTGTATTGACAATTTTAGCTGCCAATCTTAATCCACTTTTTTTCTCCTTGCAGTGATAAACTGTTCCAAATTTTCCACTAAGAAAAATCAATAAGAAAATTTTCATAAGTCCCATGAAAAAAATTATACTATTACATCGTAAAATAATTCCAAACCGAACAATTTATCTGGATGAATTTTCAATTTAGTAGCATAATATAAATTCCTGAATGAAATCCAACGAAAAGCCGTTAGACAAATTTATGTTTTGTTGAAAAATTTCTCATATTACATTTGTGAATATTTGAGGCCAAAAATTTTCTATTTGTTCGTGCCAGAAGATCAAAAGAAATTAAATGTGTTTCATTTGAACACCTAAAGAATGAAGTAACATGAATGAGAAGAGCCAAAAAAAATTGTCTATTCTTCCATCGTATTCCACACTGTTCGTTTAATCTTGAACTCACGGTGTCAAGTGCAAATGAAGCAAAAAAGAAAGAAAACAAAATAAAACACATTTACAAGCACAGGATGTTTAAACGTTTACCATCCCATTGATTGTTAACATTGAAATTGTATTGGTATAAATGGTATATAGCTAAGAGAATGGAATTCAATCGGCACGCAGACCCGTCGTCATTCCTACGAGACGTTGTACACGCATTATTTATAGAAAGAGAGAGACCTTGATTACCCAAACACAGACGCCCACAAGGGTGAATTTTATTCCTATTTCATTTATAACTAGTGCGACGACGATAAAATGTTCAAGAAAAATTATTTCAATCTGAATTATGTGATTATTGCATGTCCACGATTTCTGAAGCGAAGAAAATTTCGGAAGCAGTTGCATCATTTCCAGGTTCAATATTGGATTTATCCAATTTTATTTTTCATCCGCTAACATTTCTATCTCTGATGCGTCGTTCGGAAGCGCAACGAAAAGACATTTCCGACCTGCCACGTGTTTTTTCCGCGGCTACCAATAATATCATAATTTGTTGAAAGCTATTGGTTTTTCGCTCGATAGAATTCAGTGAACGACAGATAGGTTTAAGATTCATCTCATTGAGTTCGACGAGGACGCGGGGAAATTGGCAGTGAGTCACGACGGAAGTTATATGACAACTCGGCTTCCTCACTTTGTGACACATTCTTTTTGAACTTCAAAAGACGGCGTTTGTTCCTCACGATTTGTTGAATACTAATGAATGGTTTCGGTACTGGACGCAAATATATTGAGATTTTCAATGCAAAATTTGCGTTTTAATGCTTTGCTTTGTGAAGATAATTCTACAGTCTCATTAATTTTGTTTAGTTTCGCCTCCTTTGATTGGGATTTGGAAGATAGTTTGCCATTGTATCAATCAAACTTTGAATAGAAGCTCAATGTTTGAGGAAGCTCATGAATTACAAGAATAAATTGATTTTTCAAACTTAATTAAACACTCTTGATGATTGAGTGTGCCAAATAGTTTTTTGTATCTTGTTTATCATCAATCACCTTGACCTTGTGAATGAGCATTGTAAATCGACAGTCATCGAATGATACAAGATCAATAAACGCGTAAAATAGTAAGAAGGAGAAGAATGACGTTTCAAAAAGAAATACACTAATAAAATACGATGAATTATGAATTTTTACAACTTACCGACCGATTTCAGATTGAAGATCGTAGTGAGTTTTGAAATCAACGCGGCGTACTGTTACATCTCTGTAGGGAAATGCCGGCTCAACTTCTATAAGATGAAGATTATTTTTTTCCATCGAAATAAATACAAAAATAAATAGAAGTGAATAATATACAAAAATGAATTATAGTTAAAAACTTATTATCTCCGAATGACGAGAATGCCTTTTTTCCTCACTCTAAAAAAAAACTTACCGCCAACTGGATCAGACTCATCGACCCGAATCATCTCTGAGTCTCTTCCGGGTTACCGGAAGTCCCCCAAGAAACAGTCAAAACGAATCAGAAAAAAAATACCACGAACTAAAATACTTTTCAGTGTTCCTCGTGAACACAGTGATTTCTCAATGATTTTCTCTTACTGACTAACCAAGAAGGGGAGAAAAATGAAGAGTAACAAAAATCCAATATTATCCGTTGTGTTACGGGCTAACACTGATTATTGACTATCGCGTACAGTTTCGAGGGGGTCTCTTGGACGGGCTGAATTTCGTTTCTCTTCCCTCTCGGCTCGGACGAATTTAGATTTTCCCCGAGAGACTGAACGCCACAGAATTCTAGTAGTTAGTCACGTGATATTACACTGTCTTCATATACACATCAGTGAATTTACTATCTCACTTCATCATATTCATTTTGGTGATGGAGCTTTTGTATATTTTAAAGGATTCTTCATCTCTTCACTGATGATTTTTACTTCCCTCGCCCTTCAAGTGAGTATATTCCCCCTTGCGTGACTTTATCAACACAAAAGTTCCTGCTATGGGAAATTTTATAGTTTGATAAATAGTGGCCTCATTATCGATACCTCAAGCTCCACTATGCTACGCGTGGCGTCAACGGATTTGTTATTTCAGCAGTCAGATTTTATTGATTCACTAGTTGATTCATTCAAGAATTTTCATTGTAAATTGAGAAATTGGATGATTCACTGACAATGGAAGTACTAAGATGGAGAAAATTTAATGGATTGATCTGATTTATTATAAATCTCGAGGAATTTTCATTCGAATGGATTGAAACTAGACATAATTTTTCAAGTGTTCACAGCATTCAATAATCTTTGATGTTTCTTTGCAATAAGAATACGATTCATTGCAATGATTCTATCAAGGAGATGGATAATTTTCCGAAGAGAACCATGTTAAAAAATTCAAATCTCTACTTTTTTTGTGAGTCCATTTTTAGTTCGAAAATCGGAAGTGAAGTAATTAATTTGTTTTGAATCAATTCATATATTCTATGTAATATAATAATATTTACTTTTTCCCCGAAATTCACTCAAATCTACCGAAAATCGAATTAATCATTAATTATTGTTCAAATATTGCTTCAATCATACTCTATTTAATTCCTCCAACGCCTACGGCTTCGGCGAAATGGAAATTGAACCTGAACATCCAAACAGATATTGGTAACCATATCCCGGATGCATTGTATCTACTGAGCGAACATGTGCGGTTTCAACTCCGAAATTCGATAAATTGATAACGGGTTATGTCATCAACTGTGTATTAATAATGCAATCAGTTGTAAATAAAAATGACATCATAAACGATTGCACAAATTTATATTAAAAAGTTTATGAATATGCCTTGCGACTGTCAAGACTTTCAATATTGCTTCTAACAATCTTGTTAATGGTGTCATCAATTCGACAGAAGTTTTTGCAGGAAATCAGAAATATGTTCTTCATAATATCGTGAATGTTTGAAGTAAATTGTAAAAAAACAATTTCTGTGAACTACTTTGAGAAAATTTCATGAATTAGATGTTTCTTCTGTGAACATAGATGATGAAATTGAAGAATCCATTCATAAGCATTCGTTATTACTTGAGAAAATAGCTATTTCTTAAAAAACTTCCGTTTTTGAGGAAAAATTTTCCAATGGAAAATTCTCTCAGCTTTTGTAGACAATTAAAAATAGATATAAACAATAAGAACTCAACATTTTCGTGGAAAGGAACAATTCTAGTTATCTGTATTTCTATGAATTGTGTAATTGTGTTTTTGCGTGATAGGTGCAGCAATTTCAAATCATTCCCTCCGCGAAAAAGATAATCGTCGATAGACTCATGCTGACATCTATTGCATATAACTGGAAATGCTTGGATCTGTTCGCCAGTGACATCTACCGTGACCAATGTCTATTTCACTAAAAGTGCCACCATTTTTCAATATGGCTGCAGGAAATTAAAAAATAAATAATTAAATGATCTTAATATAAAATATAGGATAGATGAAAGAATAGGAGAATTGAGCTTTTGAGTAAATAAATTGGCAATGATGTCGGGGTCAATACGACAATTGGAGGAACGTCAATTGCCTGCAGAGGTAACCTTAATGAGATGGTCGCCGAAGATGGATCTTCTGGCGGTGGCAAATAAAAAAGGTTACAAATCCATTTCCGAGCAAAAATTATAAACACGAAATTTGAAATCAGTTCACTAAGAATATCTCGGAATTTAATGCATACTGAAATTTCTTGCAACTATTTTTGCTTTACATGGCTTTAATTTCGAGATCGTGGAAATTACTTTCAAAATAAAATCAACCTGTTATTTTTCGGAATTCACTAATGAATTAAATCATTGAAAAGTTCTATTAAAAAACCAATTCATATTCCATTCAATTCCAGGTGAAGTTGCTCTCCACAGACTCACATGGCAACGTGTCTGGTTGCTAAATCCCCCAGAAGAATCAGAAACAGTTTCTAATTTATCATGGAGACCTGATGGAAAGCTCCTTGCAGTTACTTACGAAAATTCACGAACTTTATATCTAGTGGATATTGAAAATAAAAATATTTTACACAAAAACGAACACAAATCAAAGGAGAAAGTTACCTCAATGTCGTGGTTACCACTTGAAAATCGTACATCCGATTCTGATAATGTTAATTCAAGTACAAAAATACTTGCATCACCAACTGGAAAGTATCTTCCACCACTGCCAAGTTTGAATAGAGGATTTAGTCAAGAGCCTGAGAGAAAGGATTTTTTATTTCAAACTCTGGACATGCTCTTCGTAAGTCATGAAAATCTTTTTTAATCATACTATCAAAATTTTAGTATCAACTCAGTAGCACAAAGTTCAATTGACTACAAAGAAGACCTCTTGATAATCTTCTCCAAGTTCGATAGTTCCAGAGACATTTGTAGAACACTCCAACTATTTTGTTTCTTTATAAATCAACTCAACCAGCTTTTTCTCTTGTCTTTCAGCTTGGTCACGAGACAGGTGAAGTAACGATGTACGTATTCGGTATGTTTTACTGTGGCACAATGAAAGTAGGTACCGGCTCAATATCAGAGATAACTGGTGGCTCAGGAAAGCCCATCTGGGTAAGCTGTAAAACAAACCATGGAATTAAAATGAATCGTCTCTCGTGTGTGCTGTTAGAAAAGAGCGCGGCGTTTCTAAAAGTTGCCCAAGTACAAGCAAACATTGAATGTTTAATGGATTATCTATCACACACGTTGATGGCCATATCAGAGGCATGGGAGACTATATTATTAGAGATGGATGAAAAATTAGCTAGATACGAGGAGTGTGATTTACCAGGTGCATTAGCAGCTGATTTTCTTGAATTGCTGATGATTGGTATACCAACTCCGAAATTGCGGAATTTTCTCTTACGTGATTTAACGGAAAAAGGATTGAAAAAATTGGGCCACAGTATTGAAATATGTTACAGTAACATTCAAAAACTCGTGCTTAAGCATTTGAGTAGCGTTGGAATGGCATTGGTATATCAATTAGCAGAAATGAGGGGAATGGCAAGGCTAGGTGGCCCTTACGAATCACTGGGTCTTAAGGACGAAGAGCCAATTACAAAAGCACTTCATGCATCCGAAGCTTTTCTAGCAAAATCATCGGAGATTCAGCAAGTTATTGATCACAGTATGAGAGATTACAAGGCCTTCTTCAGGTGGTTATATGTTGTAATAGCTAAACTAACTGACGAGCGAGTACCTTCAGAGGCTAGCCGAGTTAGTCAGCAGGAATTAACATTTATTGCTGAATTTCTCAGAGGTTTTGACAAGACTGACACTGGTGGCAGTCGTAGGAAGGGAGTGAATCTTGAAAAACTCGGACAATATTTACGGAAAGAGAGCCTGCAAATTCCACTCACATCTGATGGAAGTGAATGGGCAACATTATTGTCGGACAACAAGTGTCTTCATGATCATCCGCTGATTGTCAAACAGAATTTAGATTGTTCACTACTTCAATCGCACATGAAACTTGTGGATGCAGTTAATGCCGTATTCTCAGAGGCTTACAAGGGACTGACAAACCATTTTGTTATTAATTCAACGATCCTGGGGAATTTTGAGGCATCTGCATCCACTCAGGTTGTTGATAATAATGGAGATTTATTGATTGGAGCTTCTGATAGTGATCAAAGATCACTGAGAATTTTTAAAGTTAATTCTAATGGTAATGATGGCAAATTGGGATTCAAAGTTTCCGTAATTTCAGTTGACAATAAGCAAACTTCATTCTCGAAAACTATTACTGATTTTACAATTACTGATATGCAATTTTATTCAGCTGAATTTCTGAGTCTATTGCTATTGAATGAAAATAATTTATCATCGTGTTTACTTCAATTATCAATTAATGAAGCACAGATATTTGATACTCAGGAAGAGGATCCGGTTTTTTTAAGTGAATTAGTTGGTACAAATTGGCCAAGAAGTTTTCAAGGTATTTCAGCGAGAAGACTTGCTGTTTCTGGGCCAAGAAAAGTTGCTGCTGTGCTGAGTGAAAATAATCGAAAAATTAGATTATTAGAGACTGAAGTTGAGCCTGAGGATGAGGAGGATGATGAAGAGGATGAAACTGGTGAAGAGAGTCCCATGGAAACATCTGCAAATAATGTCAGCGGAGTTTCGACGTGAGGATGAAGCATGATAATGAAAAAAATGTAAATATATTTCAAATTATTTTTGTTTTTATTAATAATTTGATTATTAAATTTTTTAAAAATATTTACAAGTTTCTTAATCACTATTCATACATTATAAACTGAGTTACCGAGTCATTTATGTTTTTTTAAATAATTATTTGTTGATTATGTCAGAGAAAAATTCGATCAATACTAAAACAATTTCCTGAGTATTTTTCTCTTTTCTTCATTACATTTCTGTATTCTTTATCGTTCAATTGAGTCTCATAGTTGATTTTGGAATATAATGGACTGATGACTCAAGGCAATACTTGCTCTTTTTGCATTTGTTTAAAAACCTTTGGGAAGTCTACGTCCAAACCTGCGTTGTCTATACCTCCAGACTCCACTTGGGAGGGACCACCGACGGATTGGGGCTGGCTCTCTTTGTATCTCGCTGGTGAATTCTCTCTCGATTCTTCCAGGTCTGTGTGAAAAGAGAATCAATTATCAGTCATGAAATTAAATTTTATACGATGTCTCATTTTGCAATTTCTTTCGTTTCTCATAAAATTCGCATGAATTTTATTATAAAAAGACAATGATACTCTTATTTAAGGGGAAATGGGGTAAAATGGTAATTCAAATGAAACGATTTGAGATATAATTTTTCTAATGAATTCATTGAAGAGAGAAAGAAATCTCCAATGGAAAGCACATGTTGAAATTGATCTTTGTGAATTCGAGGATTTTGGTAAAGAAACTTTGAAGCTCAATTCTCCATTTTCCAAATTTTTGGAATTATTCCCGGTTCTAATTGTTGTAGCACGAAAAAAAAAAGCGATATGAAAATCGATTTAGGTGATTTTCAATGATTTTTTCGTTATTTTTAGGAGAAATATAGAAGAAAACCTGATGTTCACAAAATTTGTTGTCATTTGATTAAAGAAAGGCTGTTTTTCTAATTGTTGCGCTATTAAAATTATAAAGAACTGAGAAATATTCTTCATCGAAAATGTTCTCAGTTCTTCAGTGGAATCGTTGGAAACATCTTATCTCAAATCATCTCACTCTTTTCAAGTTATTTTCATTACTGTGAATATTCAAATTTCAATTAAACTTCAACTTCTCCGTTTTACTCTAATTTCCCCTATTAAAAAGTCCAAAATATTATTGTTATTCAGGTGGTTATTTTGCAGAAATTTATTGCAAACTGATTATTTCTCACCAAAGAACCTAGCATTTTGTTTTTTCTTCATGGTAATGATGAATAATACAACTGCAATACCCACAACAATCACCATAACAGCAGCCATAGCACGAAGTAAATTTGTCTGTTTAAGAATTCAAAAGTAAACAGTTCAAAAATTTTCTAATTTGCATTACTTCATGAAGTATTATGTTGATTACCTCATAGTCGTTTTCCCAAAGATCTTCCCAATCTTTTTTTACTACCAGCTCAACAACGTGAATATTTATGGAGGAATGATCATTAACTCCTCTAGATACGCACTTGTAGAAGCCAGCTTCTTTCGTAGACACGCCCTATAATTAAATTTTCGAATCAAAAATAGAAAAATTGTGAAAACATCTTTCCCAATTTTTTTCTTCAAAAAAATGTCATCAATTTGAAACAAAAAAAATGCAACATTTTTTTATTACTGAAGGTCACAAAGAGAATAACTGGTAAATCGTATGAATTTTCATGAGCTCTTTGATCTATACATTAAGATAAAAAAAATTATTGCGCAATAAATTCTTAACAGCATCCTGAACTCATTTAAATAATCAAGAAATTCTTTTTTATCTATTAACGAACTAAATGCAATTTACATGTTTTACAATTCGTTTTAGATAATATTTTTCTTCGATAATTTATTTTTCGGAATAGTGAGCATTCAATCCAGCATTCCTAAAATTATGAACGAAATGCATAAATCTTCATTCTCTTTCAATAATAATAAATTTCATCACGAATATTTATTGCGTTTTCCTTGAAAAATTTCTTTAATATTTATTTTTCATTATTATTGAGCGATTGATGGGGAAAAAACATTTTATGGACAAAAGTCCCGAGAAAATATTGACACACTGTAAAGAATAATGTGGAACTCAAGTAATTCTTATCTTATCAAAATAATTAACCAGTACTAAAGTGGTAAGACGGTTCGAGCGAATATGAATTCAACGTGAGTTGTTTGAATTTATTTAAAAATAAAAAAAGATGAATTTTCCACGCGAACCGTTTTTTAAAGAGCAGAACTATCTCTACAAAAAGATTCTCACAAAAAAATTGTTATCCATTACTTAAGTTAATGGAATAGATTGATAAAAAGTAATTATAAAAATACAATTACCCTAATTAGAAGTTTACCAGTCAATACTTCGTAATTATATTTGTCAACATCAAGTGGATTACCAGGACCAATGATTTGTCTATCGTCAGTCAATTGCCAAAACATAAAACGATGATAATCATCACTGCTTAGACATGGTAATTCAGCTAAATGGCCAGCTTGTACTTCTTTAACAGTGACACTTCCTCCATTCACGTAATTATCGTTGAAAAACAATGAAAAGATTATTAAAAATGCTTGCTTCATCATCTGGAATGACAAAGAATCTATTTACTTTCAAATTGTAATCGGCATTAAACGTTTATTAAAACTTCATTTAGATATTCTCAAAACCTTGAAGAGAGTTGAGCCTTTCTTATTCGTAATCTTTCAATGAAGAATAAATCAGTAAAGGATATGATGCAGTCATTGAAATATTTTAGAAATTGAACAAGGAAAATTCCGTTTGAATTCTATCAATTTAAATGGAACGTAATTTTTACTATCGAAGATAAAATGAAACGAGAAAATTCCACAAATTTTTTTAACAAACTACGAAATCGATTATTTTACTTAAAAATAAAATATTTTTTTCTTCAGTTAAATTCGAATAAATTAAGATTTCCCTCTAATTTTATAATAGCGTATTTATATTATCACTTTCAAGAGAACAACAAAAAAATCATCACCTCTGTTTTCCTTCGTTGAATTACTTTAATTTTCAATAAATAATAACAAAAAATTTGATGAGAAATATTTTCCCCTCAATTCTTCAATGAAAATAAAAATAAACCAATGTTGCCAATAAAAAAATTCGAAGAAAACAAACAATTTATTAATTGACCTCAACTTAACTCTCTTATGTCAAATCATTCCGAGTTAATATCGCAATATTATTACGAAAAACAAAAGAGAAATTGAAATTTTTAGAGAAGAAACTCTTAGATAAACTCACATACAGCTTCCTTCCTGCGTAATCCCTTAATTACGTCTCAGCAAATAAGTCTCATAAGTAAAAGAAACAATAATGAAACAATCTTTCGAGAATTGAAACGGAAAATAAAAAATAATAACAGTGCACATAAATAAACGAGTAAAACAGAGTCCGTACTCCTTTCACGGTTGGCTAAACAAGTAAAACTTGAGCACTGATCTTAAAATTTGATAAAGACTGCATCAATTGTTCTTCATAAACTCAAAAGTCGCCGATAAAAATTCATAATAAAAAGAAAATTCTTCAAGAACTTCGCTCCGTATAATTCAACAAACAATTCTCTTCAAAAAATAATATTATCCTAGAGCAAAAAAAAATCACTTTCACTTACAGAAATTATCTCAAATTCAAACAATTTCTCTTCTTTTTTTTCTCCGACTCCTCAACATCCAATGAACGAAACAGAATTAATTGTCCCTAACGTATTCAAAACTCAAAACGTACGATGTTTTTTTATCCTATTTATAATGTCAAACATTTTTCGTTCATCCTTGGTTCTCAAATTATTTATAGAAATATATAACACTTCTTTCTAATGTTATATTTACTGTCCCTCACTACGTTAGACAAATTGTCTTGTGATCTTAACGAGTCACCGAAGTAGACTGACTCTCTGCTCGACTCTTTCAAAATGAAAAAAAACAGAAAGATGCAGAGCCAATCCAAATTACGTAATGGCAAAAACGAATTCGCACACATTATTTCTTCTCCACTGATGACTTATTTCTCTTTACGTTTTGTCAATTATGATTATTTCTTTTTTTATGTCTCCATTGCTCTCCATTTGGTCTTTCATCTCATCAACTGTTTGAGTGAAACAGCTGCACTATTGTAAGCACACGTGTTCAACTACAATAAATGTTTATAAAATGCATTACGTAATAATTTTCGTTATAATTGTCGTATGAAGTTCATGTTATTCTTGCAATTCTTTTTGTTCTCTCAAACTACTTGGAGGGATTCCAGAGTTTCTTCTGCTCCTCTCTTTCTAATTCAGGATAATTATTATTTTTTTGTAATACAGTAAAAATTGTTAGGATGAAGATGGAGACGTTGATTGTTCGTCAATTTTTTCTTTCTATTCATTTTGGACTGAGTCCAAGAGTCGTTTTTCTTGTAGCAACAAGTGACCTATTTTGATTCAGTTTGTTGAATTCTTTGGAGGAAGACATTTGAAATTTTGGTTCATCTATTTTTGTCATTCTTGAGGCATTTTCTAAGTTCATTATCTCATGGAAAAATCACGAAATTTTCTATTATTAATTTATTCTGTTTGAATTCTGTTTGAATTAATATTTATGTTTTATCTATCTGGATCAAATTCCATTTCGTTGAAATTTAAGTTCAAGTTTAATTTCATTATTATGAGAATTCAATTCTCAATTATTTCTCATTGAATTTCATTTCTCACGTTAAATTGTTTGTTTGTTTATTTCAACAATAAGTCCTTGTCAGTTATGAAAGACTCTTTTTTTGTAATTGTAATTAAAAGATGAAAAATAAAATCTTTCAATCATTATGACTTGTAATTCGCGTGAGATTTATCATTCTGATGACAAGACAATGTAAACTCCGTTGAATTATTACGATTTTTAAGGTTGAATATAAAGTTCAAATGAGTTTATATTTTATTGTCATTCAATGACGACTGTGACGTAGAATATAAATGTCTCTTAGTGTTGGTCAGTATCTTGAATGCTGTATTAAATGAATGAAAACGTCAATACCAAGTGCTGGTAGAAGGAACCATACTGGAGCTAGTATTGCTTTTGCTGGTAAATTCCAATGGGGAGTTTCTAATTTCAGGCAAATTAATATTTGTGCACTGAATTTTAGCAGAACAGCGATTACATACCATCCCTGAAAGAGCAAAGATGGAATTAATGAATATGCTTTAAATACTCATAAATAAAGAGAAAAAGAGTTCATTGGAAAAAAATTGCAAGTAGTTTCCTTGAAATATCTCGGAAACTGAAGGAGGTAAAGCAATTTTCGTAATAATCTTTTTTGTAGCTCTGATCTTTTTCGACAAAAAAAAAGTATAAACAAAAATTTCTACGACTGAAATTTTCAGACCAATTGATTTTATTTTACCATCAGTTTTTTGCGAATATCTCGGTAATTAATGCAGATACGTCCTTTTTGCATAAATCCTTTATTGTAGCTCTTGAAATTCTCTACAAAAAATGTTTCCGGCAAAAAGGGCGTATCTCCATTAATTACTGAGACATTTACAAAAAACTGATGATGGAATAGAATCGATTATTCGGAAAATGTCTGTATCTCCTTTAGTTCTCAAGATATTTGGAAAAAACCAATTAGCAGTTGCTGATTTTTCGGACAATTAGATCAATACCTTTCTGCGAAGTGTGTTGATTCGGTCGTGGCCATTTTTACAGTGTGATATCATATTGAAAACTACGTACGTCAATAAAATATTGTCGTATAACCACATTGGAATGAAAACAATAAACCAATTCCATTGAATTCTCTGATCTAGCCTCAGGACAAGGAGAATCAAAAATATTAGCAGATTGAACCAGGTGAAAAGAGCTCTGTGTAGTACTGCCATTACGGTTATTATGATTCTTGATTTTCTGGGAAACTGATAATTCAGATATTTTCTCAGTTACAATTATCTATTTACATTTAGATTAATTGGGATTAGCTTTTTGACATCTTGGAGCACAACACTGGACACTAAGCACGAACATAACCTTGTGGATTTGTTTTACCAAAGAGAACAGGCCCTCATCGAAGCTCGAATCCGAGAAGTTCATGAAGTCTCCGAGTGAGGGGAGTTTGTATTTTCTGTTTTGGTTTCTTCTTTACCAACGTTTGATGAATTTAAATCCATGAAAATGATTTTTTTTTATTTTTTGATTTTTCAAATTTAATTTTCAAATGAAATCAATACAAAATAATACAACTATTACATTCTATTTTTTATTGAATTTTGAATTTTGCTTTATTAAATTTACGTGAAAAAACCAATTTCTGGATATCCTTTGACCCATCCTGCTTTATTCGTCTGAAAAAATTAATGATAATTTAAGGGGCTAATTGAGAATGAAAGTGGAGCAATCAATTGAATATTTGAAAAAATTAACTTTTTCACTCAAGAATCTAAAGCCTTAATTTTTTTTTAATTTCGTTTTTTTGCGGATATCTCCGCTCCTATTTACCGTATAGAGTTCAAGTTGTGCTTGAATCAAAGCTTAAATCATTCCCCATAGATGTCAACATTCACGAAATAATTTTTTACGATTTTTAATGAAATTGAACATTTTTTTTACGTCAGTTTTTGCCCAAAAACTACTAAAAATGGTAGGAAATTATTTTGTCACGAATAAAAATTATGGGAAATGACCTCAGCTTTCATTTAAGCACAATTCCAACTCTCTACGATGTATAAAACCGAAGTTATCCTCAAAAAAAAAAGATTTCCAGAAAATCAAAGGTTTAAATCTTAGATTTCGGAACAAAACATTTTTTCCCCCAAAAAATCAAGAAATTTTATTTGTCAAATGGAAAAATAGAAGAAAAATCTGTCCATCAATCAAGAGCATAATTTTTCTCATTTCCTGCGACTGTCCATTTTACCCCAGGATCCCGAATATAAAAAAAAATTCTCGACAATTACTCATCGACTTCTCTCCTACTGAACTCCTGATTATTCATTAATAAAAACAAAAAATAATAATAATAATTCTTCAAACTAACACAGAAACAAGTAAAGATGAATACTGCGGTTGAGCAGATTAAGAACTTCGTGTTCTTTGCATTCTCTTTGTCGTAATAATCTTGCCAGGGTCCACACGGTACTGGCATTAGATCCATCATACATCTGTCCCTTGGTGGATCGCAATGTGGTATTGTCACAGGATCACAGCAATCCACAGTACTTTGGTCCCTTATTGCCTTCAATTTTCTCGCCCAATTGACAGAAATTCCTTTGAAAGAGAATAGAAGAATAAATTAATTCAGCAATGAAATGAGAGAAATATCAATTTTACTTTCGATCAGTAAAAAAAAGAAAAAAAAATGTCAATCAGTATTTTTTTAATCTCTCAAAATGTAAAAGATGAAAATTTTTCAATCACTCCTCTTGCAACTGGTTTTCCTCTATGGAAAAAAAATAATCACAAAAATTTCACTATCTTCTTCAAATATCTAAACATTCTAAACGAGAACATCATGGAAGTAATACTAACGTACTTTAAAAATCCTGAAAATGTTAAAAATAATGTTTTTACTTGCAAAAAAAAGTTTAAAAATAAAAGCAGTTTCTTTTAATAATTCAGAAAATTAAATAAGATTTTTGATGATAAAAACCTGAATTTCTCTGTCCTGGAGTGAGAACTCCAGTTTTCCCAATAATTGCACCAGTTCTCAGCATTTTTCTTCACATTCCTCTCAATGAAAATGTCATAAGCATCAAAGTCAATTACTATTCATCACCGTAACGAAGAAAAAACAATCTAAAATCATTATCCGTTGACCTCCGAAAAAAAATACAATTGCTCCTCATTTCAGACGGTTTTATTTGAATTTCCGCGGTTAAATTGGAGAACACAATTTTTTAAAGCGCATAACCTCGGATTGTCTGGTAAACAAGTTGACAAGGTGATTATTTGTTCGTGAAGTACGTAGTTGACGTTCCTCAACTGCGAACATGAAAACATAAATTGTTTAGTTTCAAAGATCAAGCTTCAATTTGTCAATAGATTGTGGAAAAGAGGTAAATAATTTTTTTCTGCCCACACTCTTATTATTCTCGAACACTTACTCGATTTTCGGAGCTCCGTTTACGTCAAACGTTTATAAACAATCAACAAGTATTCGAAATAAACGATTAAATTCTCGCCAAAAAAAATTGAAAATCATTTTCAAAGAGTTTTCTCGGATTTTTCACCCAATTTGATGACTCAATCGTAATCCTCCGATCCTTGAGACTTCCAATGAACTCCAGTGTGCAACAAAGGAAGTCCTCCATCCATTTATGGGCGTTCAAGGACATATTCAGGGTCATTCAATCAGGAAATTAATTACCAACACCAAAAATTATGAATCAAGTGCAATGACTGGTTGACTTAATTTGTTTATTCCCCTTTTTTAGAGAGAATCCATGAATTTATAGCGTTAGTGCAGTTAGTGCAAGCCGTGGGTGTTCTTTTTATAGACAATGATCGACCTCTTTTCCACTTTCTGACTCAGGCACTTCATCAGTTTCCTTCTGGACGTTCATCTCAACGCTTCTTACTTTTTAGAAAATACTTTCCATTAAATTGATACTTTGAATTCCGTCAAGATTTTTTGTGTTTAATACTAAGGAAAAACAATGCCTGACCGGTAATTAATGAATTTCATTATTTCCTCATGATTTTTCAAAATGCAAGGGATATCTAAATTTTTTTTAAAATCAGGAATAAAGTTTTGATGAGTGCTGGAATCGTTTGGGGAATCACTGTCTGCTGTTTATTGATAACTAGAAAAATTTGTGTCGGAAATGTACTTAGTTTCATTCCACTTATTCTCTATCGGTCAGTTTTATAAATGATTCTAATTTTGTGTGTTTTGTGATAATTTTGGAAGAATTCTGTTTGAATTTCGAATTGAAAAAATGTTGATTCGGCAATCTTACGCTTGTTTATTTTGGATTGAAGCTGACCGTACTCATTCATTCATATCCTCGTGTGAAACTAATTTTTTTTTCAATTCAACAATATTAATTGATTAACCAAGATAAATTCAAATTGCAATTTTTCGAAATACGATGAATAGACCAATGAATGAACAATTGAGATCATTTCGCGGCTCAGCCTCGTCCACTTAACGACTCAATTGAATTTTTACCATAATTTCTCAATTCAGCAATCACAAAATGGACAATGGAGAAAACCAGAATAACAGTATTGAAGATCCACATTCATCCTCAAACAATCAATCATCATCGTCCAGTAATTCTGGTAATTTAAATAATTCTGAAAAACAATGCGTGCCAAATTTTATGGCTGGTGCATCACCAGCAAAATTCGTATCGCTCGAGGAAATTGTGAAGGCAGCTAATGGAATGACGAATATGGCTTTGGCTCATGAAATTACTGTTGATAAAAATTTCGAACTGCAGAGATTAAAGCCAGAGGATAATAGTATTCAGAGACAAGTTAAAGAGATAATGCACAAAGCATTTTGGGATATTCTGGCTGAACAATTGGGTGAAGAGCCGCCTGTATATACACAGGCACTGGTGCTACTCAAGGAAATACGTGACGTAAGAGATAATTAACAAACAAAAATCAAATCTTTTATCTTGATTAAGACTAGTAGTAATTTAATTAATTTGAACTCAAAATTTTTTCAGTCCTTGGAAGAATTGGTACTACCTCATCATACAAAAATACGTGATAATCTACGTGAAGTACTTGACATCGATCTTATAAAACAACAGGCCGAGAATGGTGTACTTGATTTCAAGCACTATTCAGAATATGTACTTTCAGTAATGAGTAAAATATGTGCACCAGTGCGTGATGATAAAATACGTGAAATAAGTAAATGCACTGATGTAGTTGATACATTCAAAGGAATTATCGAAGTAATACAATTGATGAGATTGGATCTTGCCAATTTTACAATAACAATGATGAGGCCAAATATTGTTGCAGCAAGTGTTGAATATGAGAAAGCAAAATTTTCGGAATTCCTTAAAATAACGAGCGATGGCCTCTATAATACTAGAAAGTGGCTATTGAAACAATTGGATGATGAGAAAGTTAAAGCTGCCGATGCCGATGAAAATGGAGTTAAACAAGTGACGCATTATCTACTTGCTGAGGCTTATCTTGATTTACTTAATTGGGACTCTAGTCCTGAGGCTGAGGTGATTGAATTTCTTTTGGTTTCAGATTTAATTTTTTTTTCTTTAAATTTTGTGTCCGCTTGCCTTCAGGCTTTGCGGCTTCAGATTTAATTGACCAATTGATTAGTGGAAAAGGACAAGTGAAAAAAAATCTTGTAGATTCTTTTGAAACTATCTTTTGTATGAGCGGAATCTTGATGACTTTACCTAATTCCAAATGTTCTCGAGATATCAAATTAAATTACCCATAATTTATTTGGTTTTCCTTCTTGACTTAATTATTTAATTGATATTATTCTGAAACTTTTATTTTTATAACGAATTTATGCATTCATTCCATTCAACAGACACTCATGCTCGATCAAGGTAGATTACTTGAGCTCAGAGACAAGATAAATCGTCTGGCTATCGTTGGCTCTGTTCTATTACTCTGCAATAATACAGTTGGTGCACCAATCCAAGGAGTTGCGAGCTTCAAAAAAAATATCAAAGAACATCTTGATGTACTCCTTGACTCTGTTCACTCAAACTCGTTAGTCAAATTATTAAATGAATGAAAATTTTATTAAATATGAATTTAAGAAAAAAATTGTCAAAATTTTCTAGTGCACTGGAAGATGTAATGCCGAACATTGTTCTTCAAGTTAAGGAGGATGTGAAAACTACATTGAATGAAGTTGGTGCACCAGAGCTTCCTCAAAGTGTTGAAGCAATTCTCGAGGGACAAATAATGGATCTTATTAATGAGGATCATAGAATACGTCATCTCGTCAGTAAGTTCAACAAGAAGAAAAAATCATTTTTTTCTCATATAAAAATGTTTTCTAATTTTTTACCAAGTAGACCCAGCAAAAAAATTAAGGGAGCAGTAAATTTTTTCAATTTTTCCAGTGATTATTGAAAGGCTGTAACTTTGCGAAAGATGATTGGATCGAAATATAGAAAAGAGAATTAGAAATTTTTTTGGTACTTTTTTCACAGGCTAGGCGATCTTGGCAAGGGCTAACTCAATTTTTTTTTTAAAGTCCGTGGATCATTTTGAAAAATGGATTTTTTCCCCCGCCATTTTCTCTTTTATCTCGATATAAGTGATGCTTAAAAAAAATTTCATCTGGAGAATTCAATTTTTTTTTGTATTTCGATCCGATCATCTCTTGCCAACTTAAGGTCTTTTGAAAATCACTAAAAAAACCGAAAAAAGTTACGGCTCCTAATTTTTTTGCTGGGTGTAGTAAGTCCATTTAATTAATTTATCAATGAAATTTTTAGATTTGAGGATACGACAATTCCTCCAAAAAATAATTCTCAGTCAGAATGCAATACCAACGCAAGTGCCTCCAGGACTTTCTTCACTTCAGGAAGAATTAGCAGCTGTAGCTGCGCGTTTTTTCATAATCGTTGCACACAATCGCAGTGTGTTTGATGAATATTATCAAGACATTGTGGCAACTGAAATTTCGAGGAGAAAATCAATATTGGGCTCATCTGATAACGAAACTGAGTCAATGGATGCATAAAGAACAACTGCATTTTTACGACTTATTAAAGAGTATCGAAAAACAGTGATTTATATCAGTCTCAAAACTAATTATTTATTCATGATTATTCATAAGAAAAAAAAAATTACAGGTAGAAAATTAGTTTCAAGATTGACAAAATGCTCTGCCTTCCGTTACCCCTTAAAATAAAATAAGATTATTGGGTTTTCATTGACACAATAATGCACTCTTTGAAGTTACACGTACAGAATTCAGTGCTGAAATTATGAGGGAGAATAAATTTAATAATTTCCTGCAGATACTTCTGGAAATGTCTTTGAAACGAGTGGATTTTTACTTATTAGAAGTAATTATGAAGATTATTTTCTTGGAGAATATTTAATGAACTACGCAAAAGGTCTCTTTGTTCCTAGATATTTTCAAAACCATCTACATGTGGTTTTTTAATTTATCTTCTTTTACTTCATTGCTGAATTATATCACTGCAGATGGAAATTAATTGCGGAATATAACTAGCTAATGTTCCTCTATGTTTTTTTAATCTATTAATCTTTTTTTATACCACACTATTGCGGTCCTAACGTAGCAATTAAACTAATAATTTAAGTGAAAATTAATGAATTATTGATCATGTCCACCAGACTGAAATTATGATTTTAAAAAAATGACATTTTTATTATAAATAAAATGAGTTAACTCAGATTATTAAGAAAGTTCATATTTATTATTATGTTCAATTCATATATCACAAAATCACGTACAGATTCTTTCTTCACAGTTTAATAAATACATTCGAGATACTTTTCGCCGGGAAAATTCAAATTATTTACAAAATTACAATTTTTATTACTTTCGAAAGTTCAGATAATCATCAAATGAAGAAACATGTTGTTTTTTCAAAAAACTTCGGAATCCCCTGAATAAACGTTCAAATTCACTTTCAATTGGGAATAGAGTTTCCAGTGTCTCCAATAGTTGATTAAAATCACCACTCTTCGTGTAACTCTGAATCATTGTTGCAAAAGTTTTATAATTCTCCTCACTGAGAGATCTTTTAACATCCTTCAAATAAACTTTTCCAAGTTCCTTCTTATCATCTCCATTTTTTTTAATATCTTTGGTTTTATTACCAAAATCATTTTTTGAATCTCTAGATGTCGAAGGTTGAGGTGTGAATGTAAAATCCATTGGTTGTACTTTCAATTTTCTCTTCTTTGTTGCAGGCTCCAATGAACCTGAATTTTTAACAATTTCCGTTTTACTCCAAGTACCAACTGCCTTCAATGTACCAAAATTAATTGGAGTTTTTGCCTGCGAGTCAGGACAATCCTTTCTCTTCTCAACCCTTGCCTTCTCCATTTTTTCTTCTTTATAAATATTGACATCAAAAATTTCCTCGGGTATTGTAACGTCTTCCTTCAATGAGCTTGACTCACGTTTTTTCGTTGCGCACTCAAAACTAGCCGGAGCAGCAGGAATTGATGATTCTCTGAATGACGTTGTCTTCGGTTGTGGAAGTGTTGCTTCAGCATTTCTGAAGAACATCCTCAATTCTTTGGTGACAACACCGAAATTCGTGAAGTTCTTAATGTGTGGTCTCAGCCAGGCTGACAATTGTCCCTTAAAACTTGCACTATTGAATCTCGTATCACAAAGTACGATGGCACCATAGTCATCCTTGTGCCGTATTATTCTTCCAATTGCTTGATTAACTGCCCTCGATGCTTCTAATTGATACCACTGTTGTCCAGTGAGTCCATCCTTATTTTTAACTCTCATTTCATCGAGATATCTCTGCTTCAACATTACCCGAGGATCCTTCAATGGTGGATATGGTAAACCAGTTATGAGAACTGCTCTACCATTAGCATTAGCAAAATCCAAGCCCTCTGATACTTTTCCCCTGCAAACTGCCAAAAATATTGCTCCGTTATGAACGGGATCCTGTATTTTTTGATAAAATTCATTCATCACATTGATAAAACTATCTTTAGTCTGTGGCTCCACAAATATTGGCTTCTTCTCCGAAATTGTCGACCAAAGACCCGAACTCTGCCAGTCATCACGACACTTTTTCATTATTGGATAAGACGGAAAGAAGACGAGAAGACCATCGGGAATTAAGCAACTAAAGTTGTAAAGCGTTCTGCCCAATGAAGCAATATACTTCGGATCATTTCTTGTATTGTAAGATGAATTCAATGGGTGACAATCTGGACCTTGGCTGAGTATACCAGCGCAAATCTGTTGGCCAGTAACAATGTGAGGATTCTCAAGTTGAACATCGATTGGTATACCGAGCTCTGAAATGAATGGCTTGAGCGGTGATAATGTTCCACTAGTTAATATAACGGAGTGTATACCCTGTTCGATTAATTGCTGCATACCAAAACCAGGACTGAAGCACCAGTAACTTATCAATTTACCGCCAGACTTTTGTACTGATTTCTTCACCTCCCATCCATCACTTTTACCGGCTTTCTTTGCCTCCTCTGGTTGCACATAAACTTTGTAACACTGTTTAACTCTCTCGCGATGTTTCAGTGAGCCCGATGTTCCACTGGCACTGAAAACAGTGCGCAGAAAATCGGAAAATTTTTGCAAAGAGTTGCCCCTTCTTGCAAATGGGGATGTACTATTTGTTGATAAATATAATATAATTTTGTCAATTTTATCAGCAACAATTTGCTCTTTTCCCTGTGTCAAATCGGCTTTATCCAGTATTTCAAAAATATAACTACCGGGAAATGTATCTCCCTCACTACCCATTTTTAATGGTATCTCATCGATTGTTTTTTCAATAGCTAAAAACATTATTTTCAAAACACACAAATCTTCGGGTGTAAAATCTTTCTGTAAATTAGTACCAGGACCCTCAAGATTGAAGCCAATATCGTCCGATTTTTCTTCAGCCATGTCTTTCATCACTTTTGTTATTTCATCGATGCAAAGTGCAATATCTGTACTGCTAATTTGTAATGACGCCGCTTCCTCACATGTTTTCTCAACATTGTGTGCTTCATCAAGTAAAACCACATGATTCTGCAAATCAATACCCTGTGATTTTCTAGTTTTTGGATCTAAAAGATAATTGTATGGCATGAATGTTATGTCAGCTGATTGTTTCAGTTCTTTTGCAAGAAAATATGGACAACACTTCATTTTCTGTCCATGCTTAACTAGATCCTCAATGTCACAAATGTTATCTTTGAAGGCTGCCTCCTCTTTTCGCACTTCAACGTTATTGAAATAAAAGCAAGTTCGCGATCTAACTTTTGTTTGGCACATGTGTATTTTATTTGCCGCATTTTGCTCCTTCGATACCTCAGGATGAATGCACAATTGGTCTCTCGATCCAATAACAGCTACTTTAACGTGTTTGTAAGATGTTCTCTTTAGTTCTTGCATCGCTTGAGACAATTGAGAGTGTGTTCTGGATGCATAAATTATTTTTGGCATCGCCCAACCAAAATTTGGATTGTGCGAAACCGTTGAAGCACCAGCAGCTGTCTCGAGGCCACTCGCCAATTTTTCAAAGAATTTACCACCAAATTCTGGCTTCTCCATTGCCCCCATCACTGCTTGAGCCTGGAGTTGTGCTTTTTTTATGAGCAACCAGCTCAGAGAAGAGCAGAGGAGACTCAGAGTCTTTCCAGTTCCTGAAATTCAACATTTACCAATTTAAAGAAATTAATTCCAACATCTTCTATGGTTGTTGCCTTGATAATTGAGAAAAAATTAACCAACCGGTCGGTGACTCCAGAACTCCGTGCTTTTTATTTTGCAGACACTCAATAACCTTGGACATGTAATCCTCCTGTACCTTGTACGGTTGGAATGGAAATGTAACCAAAATTCCGTTAATCTCGACATCTGGCATTATTTATTCTTAATTGAACACTCAAGTACAATTCAAAACCAATTTCAATTTATTGAATGTTTTTGTCAGTGACAATTTTGATGGGCAATGGTATGAAGACACCATTGATGATCTTTACCGCCAAAATGAACGGCCACGTGACTCTAAGCACTGATCGGTGCTGTCCTCACGTGGCACACTCATTGAGAAAGAGTCGTTGGTGCTTCAGCTGCTCCCTAACTTATCAACTTAATGCGCACGCATGCGGTCCTCATTAAAAAATTGTTCGAACAATCGAATCCATAACTCTTGATTTCCTGTAAATAATAAACTCAATGACGATATCGCGTTATCGTAGCGTCTAGCTCTAAACAATTTGAATTGATAAAAAATTATTCTCTTGTAGATTACAGATTCGTTCTCGTTTATCAAATAACATTCATATATAATGGCCAATAATTATTTCATTTACCAATCTCACAACTGTGCGCTTCGAGGCACAGTAGTGCGAATAAATAGAAGGGAAAAATTGCAAACTTCAACGGTAGGTTAGTCTGTCAGCTGATAAGCAGACGGCCGGCAACTGGTCAAGAGTAGTTACTCCATTTTTCATTGAAGGTGAGCATTTTTCTAGATTCAAATTAAATTTGTCTATTCAGTCTACGAATAGAAGTAAGTGATTACTCGAAATGAAGTGAAAAAAAGGGAATCGAGAACTTTCGTAGAAGTTAAAACTGAATAAGAATCTTGCAGTGGTTTATTGGGCGTTGCTCTTTATCTCCGTTTATTGACCTCCAAAAAGGAACAGATTAAATTGATTGGGAGGCCCTGACGCGCTACTGTGACAGTCATGTCAACAAGTACCATATTTGCAAATAATTATTGATAACTCACAGGTCATCTCGCTTTCTCTTATCGTAATTGATACTCTGCAGCCTTCGATAATACTTTCATTGTTCTAAATATTTTCCGTGAGTGCATTAACACTGCAGAAATCATCGTGCTCGGTCAGAAATTTTATTTGAATATTTATTGAAATACTGAGGAATTTGGTGATTGATATGTTTGAATTTTTAAATAGCACAGACTGAAAATGCGACTGGTTATTTGTGATACCGTGGATTACGTAGCTGAGTGGTCTGCTAAGTATGTGATGAAGAGGATTAATGACTTTCAACCCAATGAGAATAAGTACTTTGTCCTTGGACTTCCTACTGGTGAGCGATTCCATTTTGCAATTGGAAAAAAAGAAAAATAATTGAGAGATTAACATTTTTGTATTGAGAAAGAATACATTTTTTCTTGTTTTATTGGAAAATATCACTTAGAATTACTGATAAATTTTCAATTTTCACAGGAGGCACACCACTGGGAATGTACAAGAAGCTGATTGAATTTTACAAGGCTCAAAAAATTTCATTCAAATATGTTAAAACATTCAACATGGACGAATACGTTGATCTCCCACGAGATCATCCAGAATCATATCATTACTATATGTACAACAATTTTTTCAAGCACATTGACATTGATCCTCAAAATGTTCATATACTTGATGGTAATGCAGAGGATTTGGTGAAGGAGTGTGACGAATTTGAGAACAAAATCAAAGCCGCTGGAGGAATTGAACTTTTCATTGGAGGTGAAAATACATTTCTTCTTCGTTTTCAATTCGTCTCCATGTGATGTAGTGGCGTCACAGTCGATTTCAGTGTTCAAAAATTTTGATTTCTAACTTGTTTTTGTTCAAGAGTTAATGAAGGAAAAAAAATTTCCTCCGATTTTCACATATAGTAAACGAAATACTTTCAGAATTTTTGTTTTCAAATCATGCAAATCCCCTATTATCGTTAACAATCTCGTACAGCCAAACTGCTTTTCACAAAGCTCCCCTCCTTACCGCGCGAAAGCGCTGATTTCGCGTCTGGATGATTTTATCATTCATCATTCAGTATAAAACATAAAACCCAAGAAAATGTCGAATAGAATATTTAATAAAATGCGCAACTTCTGTTGCAATACTATATTCTAGGAATTGGTCCTGATGGTCACATTGCTTTCAACGAGCCTGGCTCATCTCTTTCTTCAAGAACACGAGTAAAAACCCTCGCGCAGGATACTCTTGAAGCTAATGCCAGATTCTTTGGTAATGACATCGAGAAAGTACCCAAACAGGCGCTCACAGTTGGTGTTGGTACTGTAATGGATGCTGAGGAAGTTATGATTCTCATAACTGGATCACACAAAGCTTTTGCACTCTATAAAGCTGTAGAAGAGGGCATCAATCACATGTGGACAGTTTCAGCATTCCAGCAGCATCCTAGAACTCTGTTCATCTGTGATGAAGATGCTACACTTGAACTTAGAGTCAAGACTGTTAAATACTTCAAGGTAACTCCATACCCGCAATGATTATTCCTGTTTCTAATATCATTTGTTCTTTTTCCTTTAGGCACTCAGCGACGTCCACAGAAAACTCATTGAAAGCGATGAGCACACAATTCTTCCTCGTCGTGTTGCAAATTGAAGGTACAATAATTGATTATTAACGAATAACGTGAGTGATGTTTTCAAATTACCTTGGTTATTAATGTTCCACTAATTTTTCTCATGTGTTTCGTCTATTCCAGAACGAAGTCAAGGAGGATAATTGAATGTATCGACGATATTTTTTTATAAGATGAAAAATTAACAAGTGCTCTTCGGAGTTGATGCAAATTTTTAAAAACATTAATGCCAAGTGCAATTTTTTACAATTAGCCATGAGCAATATGAGTAAAAGAGAGAAAATAATATTTTCATATCTCTGTATTATTTTTACGAAATAAACACAAATTTTCATGACGATACCTGGTAAATTCTAGAAACTATAAAGAACAACGTATTTAAATTAACAAAAGTACAAATAGAACAAATAGATATTATGATATGAAATAGGAAAAAATAAATATCCAAAGGGTTCTTTAACGTATTACAAATTATTGTTGGCATCTTAATCGAATTCAGTTTGTACGGTTTTATGGGAGTGCGGTGGTATTACACTAAGTGAGCCATGTTTATTCGCAATATTTAATATCTCACGTAATTCCGTATTTTCTTTTTGGAGTCTTGAAAAATTTTCTTTGTATTTGAATTCACTCTCGTCATCCAGTGATGCTGCGACACGCATTACTGCTGCCATTTCATTAATCTTTTCTGCCTGACTCGTAATTATCTGTGGAAAGAATTTTTTTATTAGTATTCTCGAGATTAAACACACGTAAGTGACCATTTAGGATAAAAAATAAATAATACATAATTACATTTGCATATTTTGCATTGTAGAGAGATGAGAAGTCGGTTTTACAATTTTTAATGAGTGCAGAAGTTTGTTGGCGATATTTTGACATAATTAATTCCAGTGCATTCTGATGATCCTCAAGAGCATTCTTTAATTCTTTATTCTCAGCTTGTATTTCTCTCAGGTGTCTAGTTTCTTGCTGAATACCAGCGATTAATTCACCGTGCGGCCTTTGTTGAGCTTCTGCATTCAATATATCAACTTCTTCTTGATACTGTTTCATATTATCGATTTGATTGCACACTGATTGTATCTCAGTTATTAAATTATCAGCTGTATTTTCATGATCCGATATTCTACCAACGAGTTTTTTTGCATCGCAAATTATTTGTTGAAATGTCAAAGACATCTGGCAAAATATTTTACTTTATTTCGTATATAAATCCTGATGACGAGAAAATTCGGATATTTGATTCTTCTGAATTGAAAATTATTGCACTTTAAATATCTTCAATGAAAAAAACTGAATTTAATTATTGCTGTTGAGCGAAAATAATAACTTCTAAGATGACATTTGATCAAGAACCTGTCTGTTGCTCCTCAGAGTAAGGTTAGGGTTTTTTATTCTTTTATTTTTGCTTCCTCCAGATGGAAACACTGAAGCTATGGGAGGGAAAATCGAGAGAAGATTAAAAAAGGTACAAAATGGGGAGGAAAAAATTCTCAACCCAGTAATTATGAAATTATTGAATCTCATGAAAAATCCTTTGAAAAGTCTATGTAGATACAAAAATTCATATGAATTCTTTAGAAACAACGATGATACTGGAATCTCTGTCAGTTATTCTCAATAATTTTCACATTAAATGAATCATTTCCTCAGTATCCGATCATTTTTTCGCCTTTATTTCCAGTCCATTATTTCCCAGTCCAATGAGTCTTGAGAATATTAATTGGTGTACAAAAGCTCTACCCTTGATCAGTCGATTACGTAATGAATCTACGCAGGAAACTCAAATCCATTCATGTCAGTAACTGAAGCATAATCAATATTAGGACAAAATATTTTTCTATTATGTTGGATTATGTCCCTTTTTGGTTGAACTGGAAATTCATTAACTTAAGGAGGATCGAGCAGATCTTGCAAAATTATCCACTGATGAATGTCTTAGAAGAACGCTCATGGATTCAATATTTTTATATGTGAAGAAATATGAGAACTTTCGAAGCCATCATCTTCAAAAGTGTTTTCTTAGAAACTAGACAGTGGATTATTTCGTAGATCGTAGAATGTTTCAATGGAGCATTCTCAGCAACGATTGCTAAATTTGAATTTTCAAAGCTGGAAAATAGTGCTACCTATAGATTCGCTCGAATATTCTCACAATTCGTAAAACTGCTGAATTTTTTCAATGTAGGCTGAGTCGTCCAGTCTTCGAACGGATAAGATTTGTCAAATACCAGTGATCTGACAAATGAAATTCGATAATTACTGACATATTGAACGGTTTCATATGCTCTCATTGAATTGATAAACATCATATTATTTTTTGAAGATTAGAAAACTTATACTTGGCTGGATTAATAATTCCTCCAGGATAGATAAGCTGAACAGCTTGATTACTGGACGAATTCGAATACTGAACGACTCACCCTAGTTACATAATACAATGAACTTCTAAGTACGAATTTCTGTAGAATGTCCTTGAATTCACTGTGGCGATTTATAAATGAAAATTACTTTGTTGAGAATATTCACTTGGAATATTCCTTTACGTAAAGACTCCATTGAGGATTCGAACTTCACTGATTGGTGGATATGTTCTCTAAGGGATCGGAACTACGGTGAGGATTGTTCCCCATTCGACCGAGACGCCATTTCAATTTCGATGGCCTGAAAGTATCCTTCTCCCGGAGAGATTTTCACATTCGTTCTACTTAAAAATACAAGTTTTTAAAATTAATCTGAGTTACTAGTGTCGCGTTATTTATTTCTTATTATTGTGTTTTTCGATTGATATTTTTCGTCGAAAGTATCAATCTCCGAATACTTCATTCTCGCAGAATACATTTGGGGACCATCACCAATGTATAGACGATTTCAGGAAGTCGCTGAAGAGGTCAGTTTTTTCCTTCAACATATTCGATTTTTCTAATTAATCCTCTGATGACTGTTCTATATAATTTGCATTGAGGCTAATTAATTTTACAATGTCAAAAACCTCCGCAGGAAAATGAAATTCTCCTGGAAAGTGACTCCTCTTCTTTTAAACGGTCTTCAGACGAATTTCCAAGTTTTGACTCAATCTTACAACGTATAAAGCATCAGCAGGAAAACGGAATTTCCCGGAGCAGTGGTGAAGTCTATCCTCGACGGTTTTCTGAAGAATTTCCACGTCATAAGAACTCAATTTCACGAAGCAAAAGGCGTCAGCAGGAGAACAAGATTTCCTGGAGAAGGGGCAACTTCTATAAGCTATGGCTTCTTCGTCGATTTCTAAAATTTTCAGTAATTTATAGCTTCATTCTATACCTCGGCAAGTTTTTTTCTGTACTTTCCTCATATTATCCCCTCTTTTATCCTCTCAGGCTCCTCCACCATTACTCAATGGAGGGAATCACTCTGAGAGCTTACAGAACCCCGTGAATGAAGAAATTCCCGGAGAGGATATCCAGAGACAGCTTGAGTAATTCGAATATTTCAAACATCTCCAGGGTGATACCTAGTCGTCCGTAAGTCTTTTTCATTTAAATTCATTCCCTCTTGGGCTCTTGATGTACCAATGATTTCATCTTTTTACTTTTTCTAGCGTAAGGAAAACGACGGTTTGAGGAGAGAAAAATACGGAAACTGTTTTGCAATGAAAAATCCAATTATTCTTGTGACGCTTCTTCTTTCAAGAAAATTAACTAAAGCTACCTATTCTCGTCTGTATCCTCATTCTTGTCATTTTGCTTCTAATCAAAATATTTATATGAACAGAAATAGTTCGTTAATTTTAAATTGATACAAAACTCAATTTTTTTAAGATAATTCCTACGCTTTCGATTATTCTGATATAGGAAAGAACAACCATACATATAGAAAATCAGTTATAATAAGAAAAATGAAATTATTTTAATGTAAATAATTTCATTTTTTTTTATTATTCAAAAAATGAATTGCATCTTCATAAATTTCTTCATGAATCTGAAATATCAATAGTATTGTAAGAAATACTTAAACTGTAAATAATTGGAGATTATTATTGTGATATTGAACTAAATCAATTGAAAATAAAATAACAGTTGTGTGAATATAAATCTTGTGTTGCCGCACTTCGTTATCAGATTGATTCAGCACTCAACGAAAGCGATGCCATCTATATTTGAGAATTATGCTGGTATCATTTTCTTTTTTTAATCTTTCTTTTATTGTCCTATTAAACTCAAGAGAAAACACTGACTGAATTGTTTCGGCAAAGCTCCAAATTCGAATAGATTTTTATCACAAAAAATTCAAAAAAATTTATGAATAGTTTACTTCTACCGTATTTTTCATTAATTTTTGTTTCTTCATTTATTCATGAAATATACAAATAAAGTTGAATATATACCCGAAAAATTGATTCATTCATTGATATTATACACGGATTTTTTCAATTTAATTTAAAATTCATTTCACCTCAATCACTTCATTTCACTGTTGAGTCCTAAATGAAGATCTCATCCGATGAAGCATCAGAAAGTCGAGAAGGTATGGAGACTGACGAGATAAAATTGATTTTTATTTAATTTATAAAAACAAATTGATTTTTATCGAACTCTCGATGTTGTGTACTCCGATGGAAATGCGAATGTGTGTGAGCCGAATGAACTGACACTTGGTAGCAGGCCAGCGTTTGGAATTATGTTCCATGAGAGTGTGAGTGTTACATTTTTGTTACCTCTGAAAATTAACGGACAAAAAAATTAAGCAAATTAAGACAAAAATTATCTGCAAATATTTATCAACATTCTGATAAACATATTTATCTTACCTTAGACCATTTCCATCGTCCCAGAAATAGTACTTTGTATTCATATTTTTGAAATCAAGTACAGCATTGTCACCTCTGAGTACAATTTTATCCCAAAGAACAACCTAATTGAAAAATAGATGAAATTATACAATAAATTAATTATTCATTGCAAGGTTGAAAAAATAACTCTGGCTGATTTTCTTATCAGTAGGATAAATGGTCCAATGAATAAACGATTAACGTTATTTTGTACTTCAAAAATTATTAAAAAATTAATGCTCACTTAAATTAAAGATTATTACAATCATAATTGATTCAAAATTCTATGCGGAATAAAAAAAATTGAGTATCGAATTCTTTTGTGTGAATAAATTAAGATACAATTATTTTGCATTAGAAAATCAATTATACCAATTAATGAACGTATATTTCCTTCCATAAGTATAGTTCTGAATGGAAATCATGAAGATTTAAGTGATTATTTCATAACACATAAATTGATACTGAAAATAATTCTTTCATATAAAAGCAAGCTTTGTTCATTCAGTGGCGGTAGTTCATTTACTGCCCTAATTCATTCACCCTAATTTTCATTTAAATCTGATAAAATTGATGATAAAAATTTTGGGCTTCTGATCAAGAAAATATTTTACCTGATTAATTTGATTTGCCTCTGTTTCATATTCAGCAGTTAAATAAAGGAACAATTGTTTAACATTCCAATTGAACAATGGAGTAAGATCAGTCTGTAAATCGAAGGTAAGAAAGCCAAGATCATTTTTTTCCCTCGAAGCACTGTAATCTGGCACATTTTTCCTGGAATAATTAATTTATTGGATTAAAGTCATTAATCGAAAAAATTATTCAGCATAAAATCAAAATCATGAAAATATCAATTTGTGTTCCTTTACGATACTTACACCACTACTTTAACGGTATTGAGGGTTGCATTGGCCCTGTAGTCGAGGAAAACAGTTGAAAGAAAGCAGAAAAATGTGAGGAACCCGGCTACACTAACTGTATACGCTAAAATAGCGTTAGCTCTTGTTAAAACTGTGTGCATTATTGATCAATTAAATCTAAACACTTTCAATTACGATAATTCAATAATATAATTAACGTCAGAGTCTCATTAATATTTGAATTAATGAAAAAATTGATGCGTTAACACATGTTGGTTAGAAACATATTTCATCCAAAACTCTGAGTGTCCTCGTTTCTTTTTTTTCATCACCTCAACGTCAGCACCAAACGTGTTTACGTGTTACCTTTTCACTGATTGGCTTATATTTATTTTCTGTGGGAGCGCAAAGAAAAAGGGGAGATGAATTCCGTAGTTTGTTGTGAACTCGACTTAAGGTTTTTCAGTAGTCACTGAGAATTCCGGAAACATAACCAAAATGACTTTCCTCAGCTATTTCTCGCAATTTTATTGTTGATTTTCGATGATTAGTAAAGATTTCCCTCAATTTATTCGTTCATTCCTTTCCAATTAATTTTTTTTCTTAATATTTCAGTCTGAAGAGAGGAATTATTTCGAAAAATGGCGCGTACAGTGGTGCGCCATCTGCATTACGTTCGTTTTCATTGAAAGAGTGAAATCTTCAAGTGATTCCCCGCATCAATCAAAGACTTTATTCAATAGTTATTAAAGTAGAATAAAGGAAATAAAGAGTGTCAGCGACGGAAAGTTTGGCGGATTAGGTGATTATGAGGCTGACAACAATTCTGCTTCATTGGAAGCATAAGAAGCAACCGGGTCACGTCTGGAGAGGGTATGTATTCATTCCTAACCTCAAAAATGGAATCGGCTTCTTGATAATTTGAAGAAAATTATGAAATCGATTCAATTAATGCAGTGGTTAAGTGCGAGTATCATGGGAACAATTAGATTTCGAAAAATTTATCAAGAGATCTCTTTTGTAGCTCATGAAATTTTCTACAAAAAATGTCCTCCGCGAATTCCTTCTAAATCCACTAGTTTTGGAGATATTTCCAGAAGAATTGCCAAAGAATGTGATTCTTCATAATTCTGCAGATGGGTAAACCTAATTTATTTTGAAAAAAACATCGATCGTTCAAAAAATGAAAATCTTTCCAATGCTTCCTTTTCTTTCAAAAACAGAATAATTGTCCGTCATCTTGGTTTTGCGTTTGAATCTTTCGAACCTTCAGACACTTAAAAAATTGAATGAAAAAAATAACCACTCACTTTTCAGAAAGAATCGTCGAGTGAACGATCCTAAATACGAAGATCTCTGTAAGCTACGTGTCGATTTTGAGAAAGAAGAACGCAACATGCTGATTCTACGTCATCCCTATCTAACAGTTGAACAGTCACATGGTCACATGAAGGATCTTCGACCCCCAGTAGACCTGAAAGCGTGGTCAAATAAACGATGCAATGAACGATTCAACAGATCCTTTAGTTGGACTGATCAACTAGCACATCTCCGAGTAACTGATGCTTGGGAATAGTTTTTCAATTTTTATTTGTATAAAGATGAATCAACAGATAATAAAGTAATGATAATCTTAATTAAACAATATGTGCTACAATTATTTACTTCACATTCTCAATTATCCGTGAATATTAAAGTCACTTCTCAATATTTAACGAATGTAAAATTCGGTAACTAAGGACGGATAAGTGCTCTCGAATATTTAATTAAGAATCTTGATAATGTCATTGAGTAATTGTTCATTGCGCGGATTTTAAAATTATAGTTTTTCAATGATAAACTATGGTAACTCCGTTTCTGATGATTCAAACAGCTTCCATTGAACCTGAAATATTGTCATCACGAAAAAAAAATACTGATTTAATTCCTGCGGAGGTATAAAAACGCTAATAAAATACTTTTTGGTCCTGTTGATTCTATCAATGTATAATTCAAGATTCATTCAGCAAATAATTCTTCAGCACGTACATCGTTGAATAGACAAATAAATAAATTTATATTTTTTAATACTTTAAACTCGACCTTACGAGCTTGTTAATTTATCTGGAAAAAATGCCTTGAGTGCATCAACTGGCTTGTTTCTCATCCAACCAATTGGATTATCTTCAATCTCCCTTTCTGTAAGGATTTTTCCCTCATGAGTATATTCAGCAAAATCAGAGACAATTGGATCCATCCCAACGCTACTCATTGCTATGACTTTTCCATTATTCAAGTAATATGCAAAGAATTTCAGATTATCAAGAGATCCATGAATCTTTATTTTCGATGCTGATCCATGACCTGAAAAATTTCATTGAAATTTACATTCGAGATATTTTTTTTCAAATCTCCGAACTCTCGTGAAATATAGAAGTTTGTGAGAACCTTGTCGGTAAAAAAATAGAAAAGTATCATAATTACCAGCGTAACGATAGCCCTTTCCAAACAGCATAGTCCAAAAGTATGGCACAGACCTGAGCGGCGTCTCCTTGCCACAAATATTGAGTGCAGCAATTCTTCCATGATAATGAGCCAACGGATAATGTCCAATCGCAGCTGGAGCATCCTCGGCAGCAAAAACTGGTGCATATGCAATGTCTCCACCGGCATAAACATTCTCGACATTGGTTCTCAAGAATTTATCGACGACCACCGATCCGTCTTCCCTCATTTCAATACCGGATTCCTTGAGCCAATCAGTGAACAGCGTAGTTCCAATTCCAGCAATAGCAACATCAGCTGCTATAACGCTTCCATCAGTTAGTTCAACTTTGCACAAGTTACCGTCCTCATTACCAATGAATTTATCAATATTAACACCAGTTAAAAATTTTATTCCCTTGCTCTCACACTCCATCTTGACCTTCTCACCGATTTCCTCACCAAAAACAGGCTTAAACGGTACGCGGCCTCTTCCAACAACAGTGACTGATGCACATTTATTGACGCAATAAGCAGCTGCCTCAATTGCAATGAAACTCAAACCAAGTACAACAACGTGTTTCTCCGGCGATAATTGCTGCAACGTCGCCACTGCATCATCATGATTTCTCATAACAAATACATTCTTCAGATCCGAACCTGCTGCACTTGGGATTCTTGCTTTGCTACCAGTCGCAATGAAGACATAATCATACTTCACATTTTCTCCATTGCTCAATCTAACGAGCCTCTCATTTTTATCAAGAGCAACAGCCTCAGTCGAGAGCTTCGTCTCGATATTCCTCTCATCGTAGTAAGCTTGCGATCTCAATAACGACTTCTCAATGTCAAAATCCATTGCTTTCGATACTTTAACTCTGTCGTACGGTAATACTGACTCTTTACAAATCATAATGATCCTGCCACTGAAACCCTCCTGACGCAATGTTTCAGCGCACGTTGCAGCAGCTGGTCCACCACCGACAACAATAGCTGTCTTCTGACTGTAAATTCTACAGGCAGCAACACCTTTCACACGTTTATTGTCAATCAAATCTTTCTTTCTCGCTTGAACTTTGACTTCTCCATTGTTAACAGTTACTTTGTAACATGGAAGTGAATCGAGACCCGGATAATCCTCAATGTCACCGGTTTTAATACTGAAACAAGCACCATGCCATGGACATCTGACTCTACCATCGCCAAGTGCTCCAGTATTTAGTAGAGCACCGTAATGAGTGCACTTTGTTCCAATCGCGTGTAATTCACCTTTTTGTTTAATGAGTAATATTTTTCCTCCATCGTTACCAAGTGGCAGTAGCTTCATTTCATTCTCATTTATTTCATTTTCTTTGCATACTACGTCTTCAATGTATTCAGGTTTTTCAAGTCTCGCTGAAAAGAAATAAAATGAAATTAATTTGAGTTTTTTTTTGATTGAGTCATAAAAAATCTCACAATTTTTCTCACTACCTCCCATTTCTTTAAATTAGAGACTGATTCTTTGTTTGTTTATTGGGTTTTTTTGTAACTAGGTGGTATTTTGGGAAAGAAAGTTGAAGCTGCGCAGTCTTGTGTTATTTTGGAGTACTATGGTGTTAGTGTTTAAAAATCGATGGAACAATTCAGTATTTAAAGGGCCATCGGAAATATTTTGCAGCTCTCATTGCGAATATCTTTGGAACGAGTAGGTTCAGACAAAATTTATCAGGAAACATTTTATGGAGAGAATTTTCATGTATATTATGGAAAAATCCTTATAGGATTTCTTATAAGAAATTGAAACTTTTCTGTTATTGAAACTGTTAAAAAAAATAAGAATACCAATTTACTCACTCTCTTTGCATGATTCTGTTGCACCTTTGCCATTATCATGTTTTATTGAATATGATTTACAATTACCAGCACCCATTGTAACTGAAAGTCAATTGGGAAATCGATAAATTCGTCCGCCGGGAATCACAAAAATTGTAGATAATACTTGTGTATGCAGACACGCACGTATCTAAAATCTGATTTTTTAATTCAACGAAAATTGAGAAACAAGGCGATAAGATATATGAAAAAACATTACTTTTCCGTGTGAATAAAGACAGACGTCAAATTAGTAGCGAAGAGGCACTACAAGATGAATCTATTTTTATTGGGAATTAATTTTTTTTGAATATCTGGAAATTAAATGCAAATACGAAATTTTCTATAAAATGTTCCCAAAATTTCTTAATTTCGCCTTTACTCCGAGACAATCACCAATAATATGTACAAAATAAAATTAACGTTCACGTTTCATCTCTTCAATATTGAAACAATATTTGAACGATGTGAATGATTATCCCTCACAGAATTGTTTTCATGTAAAGATTCCAACGATCTTTCCTCATTCAATGAATTATGTAATACTTTCGTTGCTTCGTAGGAGGAAAAATTGTTTCCAGCATAAATATGTTTCAAATGAAAGAAGACAGATTGACGAACAATGATGATGAGATGAGATTAATTGTTCACTGAATAATTAAGAAGTATCACAATTTTGATGTTGATTTATCAATTAGTATTAATTACCTAGCTTTTTATCGAGGATCCTCGCATTCGTTATAACTGAAAAAGACAAAGTGATTTTTAAAACACGTTTTCTTTGAAAAGTGAAAGGAAGTTAAGGACTCAGCCTTGAAGTTGTGACGTGAAATTATCTTTCGTGCTCCTAATTCAATTTAATTGCAGTTACGTTTTGAAGCTACGTAATTTTAGTGAATCAACACGTTACTAATTATTAATCATGTATTTTAATTAAATACTATAAAAACGTGACGAATTTTGAAATAACGATTTATCAATGTGGAAAGGAAACCGTTGAATTTACGTTACTTTGGATTACCGTTAATAATATCTTTGTTCGAGAGATTCGAAAGCATTCGATAATCAAGATCAGATTCAATGCCAAGTGTTACTGAATAATCTTGGAATTCTGTGTCACGGGCACGTGACTAATCAACCATAAAAAATATCCTCCGTTTAATAATTTTGAAAGTTTGCATAATAATAATGGTTTCCGTTCAATTTTATTCGTTTCGGATTATTGAGTTTATTTTCTATTTATCAAGGAATTTTTCAATTCAAATTCAAAACGTAATTAACAATAGCTCATATATTTTAATGGTTTATTATCGATTAAGTTTTTCAAACGACAATTTTTTCGGCGCCAAATTATTTTATAGATGTCGCTAGCTGTTTGTTCCCAATGGAAATTGGTAAAGTGTTGGAAGAAGGGCGAGAGAAATATTTTCACGTCTCTTGTGTCTATAAAAAATGGCGACCCGTCTGCTGAAGATAGGAACCGCGTTGCGGACATATTCAGACAAAACAAATCTCGTCAAGGTAATTTAATTATTAATTAATGATTAATGAATAACAGTTAATAATGTTGAATTATTTTTCAACTGATTTGTCAATGACATTTGTGTTCATATTCAGCCGCTTACGTAATGCCGTACACCCTGTATTTTTTTGGCATGAAAGAATTAATTATTTAATCAATGATTTGTTAATCAGACACGTAAACAATGGAGATCAACGGCAGCCTCATTGAAGGAGACACTGATAAATCAACCACCAACAAAGACAACAACTTTGGACAGTGGTATGAGAATTGCTAGTGAAGACACTGGTGCACCAACTGCCACTGTTGGTTTGTGGATCGATGCTGGAAGTCGTTGTGAAACTGATCAAAACAATGGAGTTGCCCATTTCATGGAGCACATGGCCTTTAAGGTGAAAAAGTATTTCATGAATGGAATTCTCTAATATCATTTTCCAAGGCTATGGAGAATTATCCGTAGTAACCTTTCTTGTGGCGCTCATTTTTTCGACAAGAAAAGTTCGTACGAAGATTTTTCTATGCCTCGGAGAATCCGAGATATTCTAAAAAACTAAAATTATGAAATAGTTGAATACTCGAGACGAAATATTGGGGAAAAGTACGACGACATGGACATTTTAATGGAAAACTTTTTGAGATTTAATTTTTTCAATGACTGCAATGAAAATCTGCAGAAAGTTCCGATGGAAAATGTCTGTTGAAATCGATTTTCGGATTTTTTTGGGGGGTATTCGATGGTTTTCATCAATAGTTAAAGCTGTGATCTTTTCCATTACCGATAATTTTCAGTTTTCTGCAACTTTCTTTGGTGCTAATTGTCAGAAAGTTTTCAAATATAATAACAATGGAGTAAGACTTTTTTTGGTTATTGCCTAATTCTGAAGAAGAAAGTTGAGAGCAATTACTAATTTCGTACCAACATTCTGACTCCAATGCAGAGTCCTCTTCAGGGTACATCTATTTGAAATTGAATTGAACAAAAATGAAAGAAGAAAGTTAGTAATTATATAGATAAATTTGGTGCAAATATTACAGAACATTGAAAGGAATATTATTAACATCGATGTGCGATGTTTATCACCAAGGAATTTTTTTTAATATTCATTCCTATTAAGGTGAAGTGTTTGATCTAATTTCATCGCTATAATTATGTTCCAATGATATTCTGTTAAATTCTGTTGAATGTCTCTATACAATTACTATCTTCTTTCATTCTCGTTCAGTTCAATTCCAAATAAATGTACCCTGAGGAAGACTCCTGCATTAAAGTTGAAACGTAGGTGATCAAAAAAGGCCTCACTCAATTATTATTATGAAATTCTAATTGATATTCAATAAAATCCTCAAACATCGATTCTAAAAAACCGCCATCATAAAAAGCTTCACTTCTTCCAATAAGTTTCCCTAAAATCAATGTTTTCAATTAAAACCAGGGTACAGCCAAACGCTCGCAGACAGATTTGGAGCTTGAAATCGAGAACATGGGAGCTCATCTGAATGCCTACACAAGTAGAGAGCAGACGGTATTTTATGCAAAATGCCTCTCCCAGGATGTTCCAAAGGCAATTGAAATTCTCAGCGATATTATTCAGAATTCAAAATTAGGAGAGAGTGAAATTGAACGGGAGCGTGGTGTTATACTCCGTGAAATGCAGGAGGTTGAGACTAATCTGCAGGAAGTTGTATTCGATCATCTCCATTCAATAGCTTATCAAGGAACACCATTGGGTCGTACAATTCTTGGACCAACTGAGAACATAAAGTCTATAACGAGAAATGATCTTTTGAATTACGTCAGAACAAATTATGGACCGCCAAGATTCGTACTAGCTGGAGCTGGTGGTGTTGACCATTGTCAATTGGCTGAACTAGCTGACAAGCATTTTGGTAAGATGAAGGGTCCGCATTATGACGAAATACCACCATACTCACAGCCGTGCCGTTACACGGGCTCGGAAATACGTGTGCGTGATGATTCAATGCCATTAGCGCATGTTGCACTGGCTGTTGAGGGCGCTGGATGGGCAAGTGCTGATAATATCCCATTGATGGTTGCCAATACATTGATGGGCGCGTGGGATCGTAGCCAGGGCGGTGGAGTTAATAATGCAACTAATCTTGCTAGAATATCAGCTGAGGATACGCTCTGTCACAGCTATCAGAGCTTCAATACTTGCTACAAAGACACCGGATTATGGGGTGTTTACTTTGTTTGTGATCGAATGAATTGCGAGGATATGGTATGGAATATACAGAGAGAATGGGTAAAATTGTGCACAACTGTCACTGAGAAAGAGGTCAATAGAGCTAAGAATATACTCAAGACAAATATGCTACTACAACTTGATGGTACAACTGCTATTTGCGAGGATATTGGACGACAAATGCTTTGTTATGATCGTAGAATTCCACTTCATGAACTTGAGGCGAGGATAGATGTGAGTTCTTTTAAGTTCTTGTTTATAGTTGATTTCTGATAATTTTTGACTTTATTTTAAACAAGTGTTTCCGAAAGAATTGATAATTATGAATGAAAAATTGGTTTTCCGTTTGGGTATTCTTCATACGGTAGCAGAAAGCCGTTGATTTTTCAAATTTTCAAACAAATTTCCCGTTCAAATTGTCGACTTATTTACATTAGCAAGCTTTATAGGCCTACGTGCTTTTATTTTGAAAAATGTCGATAACTTTCAGCAGGGAATTTATTCGAAAATGAATGGCCTTCCGTTTACCCTTGAGGATTTTGAGCGAATTTGGAAAAATGGTAAAAAAATGGTGATACCCAATGGATTATGTTTATAATATGATTAAAAAATCAGGAAAATTTCTAGGGTTTTCTGGAAGCTATTAACTAAGAAAATGAATGAATAAAATTACATGTAGTTGAATGGGAAGTTGATAAAAAATGGTCATAGCTTCGTCAAAAATAATAAAAAAATTCTGAAATTTTCTAATCATATAGAGTAATTCGAACCCCAATTTTCCATGAAAATTCCAAAATTATTAGGAGAATCTTTTTCCTAATAAATAAATATTTTTTTCAATAAATGAGAGGATCCTCTTAATAATTATGGAATTTTCATCTAAAATCGTGTTTAGAATTACCCGTTATACTTGAAAAATTGCAGAATTTTTCTACCATCTTTGACGAAGATATGATTCAATTTTTATTCATTTCCCATTATATCACGTATAATTTTGATCATATAATAATCATATTATGAAAGTAATTTGTTAGGTTTTTATAAATTTTAAAAAAGTGCTGGAGATTTGAATTTTTCTAGCGTAGTTCTTTATGCAATTAGAAATACACAGTAAAAAAATGAATCTCTTGACCACCCCGACTAATGATATAAATACCATCGATAAAATCAAATTCTATGTAATTTTTTTCCATTTATTTTTCAGAGCGTTACAGCAAAAACAATTCACGATGTTGGAATGAAATACATATACGATCATTGTCCCGTAGTAGCAGCAGTTGGACCAGTTGAGAATTTGTCAGATTACAATACAATTCGTTCACAAATGTACTGGCTTCGTGTCTAAATTTACGAGCCAAACATTTAGCAAATGAAATTTTTTCAAAGATACAATAAAAATTTGTGTTAATATCAAATCAAGTATGTGACATTAATCACATTGATTTGATAATCATTATAATTTTGGTTCATCCAACTTGTGCAAAGATGTAGAAAAAAAAGGAGCCTGAAGATAGTTAACAGCTCATCAAAAAGCAAGTTGATCGCCGTTATTTATCATCAAAAGAAAGTGTAAAAATATCATGTAATTGGAGAAACAACAATTTTTCTTCGTTAATACGAAACTTTAATGAAAAATATACAATTTTGTCTGTTTCATTTTTTCTCCTCTCATTTCTTTTTTTTGTGAATTGCAGAAAAAAAGATGATTGTGATAATGCGGAAAACAATGCTTGACTTAATTTAAATGACTAGATGAGATTTAAGTGATGCATAGTTTGTGCTTGAAAGTGATTCACGTGAATAAAAATATTTGGATGAAAGTATAAAATTTATGTCTAAATTTAAAAATTTTATGACGCGTCACTGAAAATAATTCAGTAGTGAATAAGGTAAAACGAGAAGTTCGTTTATCATTTAAATTCAATTGAATTTGAATTATCTTGAAATCTAATTAGGTTACGAAATTTTTTATGCGGATTTTTCTTGGGAAACCTTATCAAGAAATCGTGATTCCTTATCAACATTAACGTGGGCAATTGTTTTGAAATTTTGGAAACTAATCAAAAATATTATGAAGAAGGGCCTGTCGGAATTTGAAAGAAAAACTGCCGAAAACGATAGATTCTATTTCGGGATAGAACTACCTTAATACATCGTTCTACCTCTTCACTGCTGAATTAATTAGTCCATTTCTTTTTTAATTGTGAATTTTTTTCTTCGGAAAAACTACCTGGATTGACTATTTGAGGACGTATTTTGAGTTACTGGAGTATCTTTGCATACTTTGGACGTCATTTCAGATAGCGGCTCGAGTTCCTTCACATTTATCAATTCAAATTCAGTTATAAAGTAGTAAAAATGTTTGTAGCATGTATTAACATGAGCTTCCTGCAAGATAAGAAATTCAGTTCTTTTATTTCATCAACAATTCTTCTATCATTTAATGAGAATAATAATGAATTTTAGATAATGAGAGGAAAAATGTGGGAGAATATTTTTGATGAATGCAATAATCGAGTAGTGAAGTGGTAAAACAAGAAAAGTCTCATCATAAGATTTCTTAAATTCAATATTTTCTGAAATATTTCTATTAGAAAAAAACAGCTAAAAACACGAATTTGATGCTTTTTCAATTTTACCATTTCACTTAATTTGTTTTAAAATGAAAAAGATATTTTTCTACTCACAGCTCCAATTGCAACAATCCTGTCGAAATGGTGAATATAAACATGAACAAAAACACGAAACAATCGTGTTAATATTTTCTTGCAGAGACTAATGAATGTTTTTGGAAATGGTATATCAGTTGATACTGGGAATACATTTTCATTATTAATCTGTGTCTCTATCCAGTCCATAAGAAGACTGACATACTGTGGTGCTGGTAGGGCCGTTGGTTTTTTATATTTTTCACCATCAGCCCATAAATACTCAAATCTTGCGCCACCGCTCATTGTTGGGCATGATGCAGAATCGCAGTACTCGGAAATTGTACCATAAATTAGATTTATTCTGTTGAAAAAATCTACAACTGCAGGTGAAGCATGAAAAAAATTAATTATTAATGAAATAGTTATTTTTTTGGAATCTATTTTTTTGATGTTCAAAAAAATTCCTTTTTTTTCGTCTGATAGACGGACAGATTGGACCAACTTTTGTGATATCGCAAAAGAATTAGACTTAAAAACCCTCAAGAAACTGAATAAACTAAAATTTTATTATACACAAAGCTTTTATGAGAATCAACTTCAACTTGCAATTTGTCTGGCTAAAACACTAGAAATTTTTCAAAAACTAGGAGGCAATATAAATAAGTACTCTGAATGTAATGACCAAACGAAAATCATATTTCACATATTTAGCTTCATTTAGTACATCTTCATTTCCCTTTTCAATACTATGGATTGGTGGATTAGAATGATTTATAAAAAAAATCACTTGCTCTGTCGATGAAAAAAATAGAGAATTTTTTTTGAATGCTCCATGGTTCTGACTGAGCAAAATTAATCGGAAATGGAAATCAACTCTTCTCATTTTTCCACTTTATTACTGATTTCATAAAGAAATCCTCGTGTAAAAATGATCCGTCTATTTTTTACTACTTGAAATACTAATTTTGTAAAATAATCAATACCATGAACTGCAATCCAATCATTCAAATCTTCACCAGGAGGTAATTTAACAGCAGCACGCAGATTAATTCCCGAATTCAATGATGCCTGTGCCTGCTTATACAATGAATGACGTAGTGTACCATGCGTGAATTTTTTTTTCGGCCTAAATGTCTAAAAATGGAAGTGTTTTAGTCGATAAATGATAATTAATTTATCTTACGAAAAACACGTACCTTTCCTTTCTGGAAGAACTCAACGAATCCACTGAGCGAAGCCATCTCTCAATGATGACAGAATAATTACTGTTTATTCGTTTTTTAAACTTATTTCCTCGTTTATCGCAAGTGGAAATGAGATTAAATTAGAATACCGCTTCGCCGGCAAACATTCCCCACTACAGAATTTTGTCACATTGTGTATTATTATAAATCTCCGCAAAACACTCGGGGTTTTTCCTCTTCTTCATTTCTTTTCAATGGTTTAATTCAAAGCAAAAATTATTGCCTCTACTTACCAAAATTTACGTATGATCAGTAACCATGTAACACGAATTTTATCCGATTAATTCACTAAAATTCGCTGATCATCAATAATTTTTACGGTGTCAATAGCCTCGTTGGGCGTATTTAACGGACAAATCGATATTCCTCAGAATACTCTACTGATAAAATCAACATTCCCTGCGTTCGCTCCGAAGATATACGTCGAGCGCCACCTGTTGGGATTAATAAGAAGCACATGAGGGTTTTAGTGTGAGAAAAACATTATCGATCATATCGATTTTCCTCATTCAATTCAAAAATCCCTCCCCTCGAGTTAAACTTAGGACGATTACTAATGCAAAGACTTTTTGTGGAAAAAGTGATGGAAAAGATGGAGTTTTTTTGTTATTCAACGACTCACAATTGTGAATAATTTATCATCGTCTCCATGTCGCCTCTTACACTGAATAATTAAATGTTAAGAGCGAAAGAATATACAATAGAATTTAGCAGTAGAGGGTATGTACTAAACCGTTTTAATTCATTTATGAAAAGGGGCTAGAGCAGGTGTTTGGCTTCCGACTAAATATTATGCGCTGATATAATGGTTTCATGTATCGATGTTCTGGACGTTGTCAGTATGAATTTATACGTAAGCATTGTAACTTCGTTGTGTGAAAAAAGAGAATGGAAAAAAGAGGAGCTTCACCATGATACTATGATAAATTGTACGTGATAGAGGGGAGGGAGGGGGTAACTTTATTGGGTTGTGCGTGTTCTCCGAAGGGGAGTTTTCGTGCTTAATGGAATTAACGTAACGTTGATTGAGTTTTATCGTATTGTGTATGTGCAGTTGAGTGTTGAATTCAAATATCCCTCCTAACAATTTGTTGCGGATAATAAAGAAACGATTAAATAAAAATATGCGTTTCACTACGAATATTCCACACAATAAAATGCGCGATTCGCGGAAGAAAATATCATTTTTTAATTAAAAATTTCATTGATTAATTGGCTATATTTTAATTCATTAGAAGATTATTTATTATTTTTAATTCGTAATTCTATTGAATCGATTGATTGTATTTTTATTATTATTCTTTAACAGAGTTTCTTGAATATATTTTTATAAATTCATTCGGAAAATGATATCAATTTAATGTTGTTAATTTGCAATTGAAATTATGATAGTACTGTTGATATTTTTGATCACTCGTACATCAGCATTCGATGACAATATTTGTAGAAATCAAACGATATTACAAACTCCTGGTGATGCATTGTTAACAGGTAATTATACTTATCGACATTCCATTGCATTTTTTTACACATTTACTAAATATTTTCCTCTATTTATTCTTCAGTATTCGTAGATGCCACATTCGGCCCAAATTGTAATGAGTCTTCTTCAAAAGGCTTCCAAGAATTAACAACAGCACTTTACGTAATAACGGCATTGAACAGAGAAGACTATGTTTCGGGAATCACATTGGGTAACGTCATATCCGAAGCGTTATTTCCTTACTTTTAATCTATTCAATTTTCAAATTCACGGGAAAATTATTGGAGATACGTAAGAAAGTTCGAAACGAAGAATATTTCTCTCTTCATCATGAACAAATTCAGTGGGAGACGATTTTTTCGCATCGCAATGAGGAACTATTATACGTTTCAGAAAAAAAATTCTGTCTCAACCTACAGTGCTCAAAAATAAATGAAGAGAAATTTAACTTCAGGGAGACAAATATTTAAATACGCAGCAAGAACTATCGTTTGTGTTTAGCGTTTGTATTTACCAAAAAATCTTTTTGGTGAAATCAACAATTAATTACTGCACAATTAACAATTAAAGATCGAAAATTTGTTTGAAAATGTGAAAAGTCAACCAGTCCCTGATTGGCTCTCACCTATATGCAGTGCAGTGACGTCACCGTCGATTTTAGAATTTGAAAAGTTCATTCTCTAACGTATTTTCATTCGTATGTTTACAAAGAAAAAAAATCCTCCAATTTTCGGTCTAGTAGACGAATTACTTCCAGATTTTTTGTTTTCATGATGCGAGCTCCACAATTTTTATTTCATTGCTAATATCTCCGTGAATAATTGCGAGGTGAAAAAAATTTCATATTAAATTTGTTCGTTTTGAAGCCAAGAATTTTTTTTGTTCAAACGCTTTTTTCCGTATTTTCAATATATTTTGCGTCAATTCTACGTGAACAGTTGTAATCCTTCGCTCTGATTGTTCTTCAACAATTGAAACAGGATTGCGGCTGATCGACACCTGCCAAGATCCTAGATCAGTCTACAAACAATGTCTGATACTAGCAGCTGATGCTGATTGCATGAACGACTATTATAATCTCGGTGTTTTAGCACCAGAGTCATACATTCCAATTCTCCAGCCATTACAAGATTTCACAGATCTTCCTCTGGCATTCTACTATAATGAAAACATCACAAAACCATTAGTCAATATAGCCATTGATTTTATAAGTAAAAAATACATGACTATCGATATTTTATTAACGGACTCTGATTTTGCTAAGAGCACTTTTATCGATGGTACAAGAAATTCTGGTATCTGTGTCAAGAATATCAATAATTTAACGAAACTCGAGGATGAAGATAATGGAGTCATTGTTGTGGCAGCTGGTGAGAATTTAATTAGGTCGTGGGTTGATAGATATCCAGGGAATACAAAGACATGGATTATCCTTCCTCTGGATGATTCGGAGCCTGATGGTATGAATTATGATCAATTTACAATAATCTAATATATACAATAATCCAATGACGCGATTCCCGCTTCTTTTTGCAAATATCTCCAAATTTGAGGGGGATAGAAGAATTTTTTTGAGGAAACTTTTTCGTAGCCCTTTTTTTTCTACCGAAAAGGTGATTTTACAAATTTCCCTATTTCACTCAAATTCTGAGATATTTTGAAGAAAAAATCGTGAGACAAATTCAGTCAGTGGATTTGGTCATGAAAAAGGTGATGTTTCAGGTGATAATGCAATAACATAATTTCCTGAACTCCTCGCTCAACACTTCGATCAATCTCATTATTCCTCCTTTTGAATTCCAGACATTGTGCCAATCGGCTCTTACATCATCAGATCTCAGTCTGTCACCCTCGATCTCGAAGATTACCTTAACACTAACAATAATGATGTTGTCGTTCACTCCCCTCACTTACTCGGAATTGGGATATCTCTTGTATCAATTGCCGAATTACTTCAAGACATACAACGTAATAATTGCCCTGGTGGTATTTGCTCATTGCCTCTCTTTGACACGAGATTATTGAAGAAAATATCGATCGATGATGTTTTTGATGCACTAAAAATTTCAAAACAATCAAGAACAATCAAGTACATAATTTCCCAAAGAATTCATCCAAATATTGATGAGCTTGAGGATATTTTTTTTTATGAGGCTGATGTCGATAATTATCAATTTCTTTCAAATTATAATCACAGTAAATTGATGTCATGTATCAGCAAAAACAATTGCCATGAGTGTATTAATACTGTAAAAAATGAAGAAATCACAGAAACTTCAGTGGAGATTGTAACGACAGTTGAGAAGAGAAGAACACTCAAGACCGATTATTGGGTTCCAGTAGTTTTAGTCCTTGTTGTGTCTGGCAGTTTAATATGTCTTGGTGTAGGTGGCTACATTATCTACAAATTCATCATTGAGGAAATTCTCGATGGAAATCCAACATTCACAATAATCCTCATTATTGGAAATATATTACTTCTTTATTCAACGATACCTTTCTGCTTGGATGACGATGTTTTTGACGATGAACATTTAAATTCGAGGAAAATATTTTTAACTACTTTAGCTAACGGAATTGTTTTCTCAGTGATGCTATCAAGATCATTCTTTCTGGCATTGTCAACTGGCGGTGTTTTCACTAGTCACATCAATGGATATCTCCAGGGACTCATGGTTTTTTTCATGAGTGGTGTACAAATTGGAATGTCAACTATTTATTTCATTGTTGGCCCATCAAATTCACGTGATACACTGAGGAGTCCAGTTATTATTGGATTATTGAGTGAGTTTTAATAAAAAAATCATTATTTCGTTGGTATTTCGGGAATATCTCCGAATCTGAAGGCGATACGGAAACGTTTTTTTTAATATCTATTTAACGTCGGCATCTTTACACTTCTACAGCCAATCAATGGCGGAGGTCTCCGGTATTTTTATCAACGAAGCACATGTTCTTATTAAAATTTTTGTATCGCACTTATTTTGAGTGGTATTGAATTTTTTCGATTTAATTTTTCATTGAAACCGTTTGGCGTTCATTTGAAGTTAATTTCTCGAGAATATCTGCGAGTTTTAAGTTGATGCAGAAATTTGCATGATAATCTTTTTCACAAGTATGAGTTTCTTCGGAAATCAAAATTCCATCGAAACTATTTGCAAACTAATGCATCTGTCGATACCTCGTGCTAAATTGAAAAAACACGTAATTCAGTATCGCGCAATATTCAGTAACTAGTGAGTTGGAGGGATTGATTAACATTGTTATGGAAATTCGTGAGAATATGCCAGTTGAACTGAAATTCTGTGAAGGACATATAAATTTTCGAAAATTCATTAACTTGGTTAAGGGTTCATTATTGAATTATGGCTAAATTCACGAGTTTCCAAATTTTGATGTAGTTACTTGATAATCGATTTCAAAATTATTAATACACCTGAAATTTTCGATGAAAATTGGAGGATGTTAATTTCAGATCATTTTACGTGGGATGAGAAGCTCATCATTTTGTAGTAACGAAGAGGAAATGATGAAAGTTTATGCTGATTTGATTTTAATTATTTGGAAATACCACGGAATTCAATAGAGATACGCAATCCGTTATGGAGACACATATTTTCCAAGAATTGGAATTAAATTTGTAGAACTAATTCAAACTTTGTGGAATTATTTTCATTGTAAAATTCAACTCGATGGATTCCCTGTATTTCATGAATTCCATTGGAACGCAACGAAAAATTTCCGCTGAAAATCCATTGATTTTTTCCATTATTTGAAAAGCTATTGGTGAAAATGTCCCCGGGGCTTTAACAAAATTCAGTAAAATTGATGAAAAAAACAAACCATAAATTCTTCTCTTTTATTCCACAGGTTACGATATTTTTTTACTCCTGACATTTTTCGGTGTTAGCATACTGATTAATGAAATACCACGAAACTATCGTGAAGGAAAGTGTTTTTTCATAACTGCCATTGCATTAGTAACAGCTTGGTTAATATGGATAACAACATTTCTATTTATCAACAAAAATTGGAGGGACATTGTCATCACCTTTGGCCTCATAACAACAGCTTATGTAATAATAGGTGGTGTATTATTGCCACGAGTTTATTACATGATTACCCATCTTGATCCCGATAAAACCTCTCAAGGTCACGTTGAGGGGGCGGAGTTGCGCTTTGAGCCAAGAAGACGCAGCCTTCGACAGGTAAATCCCTTTATTTTTTTTCGTATTTTTCCTGTTCATTCTATTAAATAAAAGAAAAAAGAGATGCAAAGGAAAAAAAGCTCGAGTGGAAAGAAAAACGTGAACTAACGTTCACTCGCGTAATAAACGAAAAGAAGCCTTGGGGCTTCTCTCTCTCTGTCTCATAATTAGGGATTTAGAGAAAAAAAAGGGAATAAAATAACACTGATAGCTCGCAGTGCCAAGGCAAAGCCAATAATAAACCCGCAATGAGTGTTTAGACATCGGCAAGTTCATATGATATTATTTTACGTAATTTTTCTTTTTACTTTTTCTTGGTGATTGATAATAAAAAGTCGAGAAAACCATTCTACGACTACGTACTACCCATGGAGGGAGTTAGAAATGCGAGTGGATTACAGAGGAGGAATGCAAATTTTTACGGCAGCTCGAGCCCAGCAAATCGACATCAATTGCCTGATTGTCATGTTACTGATACAGTTAATAGCAAAGAAAGTGGTTACAACAATTATGGCTATCATAATGATACGCAAGAAGCTGAAAATCATTATGTCGTACCGAGAGTCTGTGTTATTGATCCTGCAGTGAGTTATTTACTGCTTATAAATATTTTCACATTTTTTTTTTTCATATATTTAGAGAATAAAGTCGATAATATTTGGAGGAGGTGGGGTAGAATGGACGTTAGGGGTGAAACGGCCTCATTGGATTTTAGTCTGAATTTTACTGATTCAAATAATGAAAATAGTTTGACTTGAATTAGAGTAGTGGAGACGGGATGTTTCTCTCGATTCCATTCAAGAAATTTGACCGTTTTCGCCAAAATTTGACGATTCGACCCTTTCCATTATTCACAATTTGAATTTCTTCAGAAGTATCTAATTGTCGTAATGTAGAAGAACAAAAGTCAATTCAACGGTGAGTTAATTTCCAATTGATTCAGGTGGTTTTTAATTAACTTTCAACAATTTTAGAGTCACTGATCACTGATTTTATGAGGAACCGTTTTCTCTAGATGTCTTCTTTAAAAAATCTCCAGAATAGTTCTTGACTCTTTTCGCTATGAAAATTAGAACCGGAGATATTCGCAAAGAACTCCAACTTTATGAAAAAGGAGAGCGCCGAAGAATTCCGTACTAGCGAGAATATATATATTGTCATGAATAAAAACTCAGGTTTTATTGGAAGCTAATTTAATCCATCAAAAATGACGATTAATTTCTTTACAAAAATAATACTGTGATAATCTTTGAGCCTTTTTCAGTCATTCAACTGAAACTTGAAGTAAAAAAAAAGGAGATAGGACGAAATAAATCATTTTTCCTTCGTAATTTTTTTTAACCAAATATCTTGAAACCTACGAAATGTTTTCTATAACTATCTTCTTACTCAAGCATAATAAGCGCTTCTAAATTCATTAGAATTAGAAAATCCTCGAGTCTTCAAAATTTGGTGATTGCCCTTTCGCCAAAAAAATATACGTTTAACAAAAAAATTGTTATTAATCCAATAAACAGGAGCAGAGGAAGAAACGCGGAAGTACTAAGAGCTCAAGTAGTGATCCGGACTACGCACAGCCAAACTATCCATCACATCTGAGAGATAATTCATTTGAAGATGATATTATAGAGACAGAGATTTATGTAGAGGGTTCGCGGCTGTCACCAAGTAGAAGAGGACCCAATGAATCCTATCCATCTCGTAGTTCGAGCCCGAGGCTTTATCAGACTGAAGCGACAATAAATGAGGAGGACGAGGAGGCAGATCAGGAAGTGATGAAAATAACACGATTCTAGTATTTAAAATTATTATTGTAAGAAAATTAATTGTTATTCTGTAGATTAATTCTATTTATTGTAAATAAGAACGATTGCTATTGAATGTGAAATGAGGTTCATTGATGAAAGAAATAAAAGTGAAGCCACTTGATAGCTTGTCACCTTTTTTTTCAACTTTTATTTTAACCCCGCTTTGTCCAACACGCGCGCGAGCAGATTGCATTGTGCTCGAATCGTAATTTAACAATTGGGTCGCAGGTGTTACCTTGATCGCTTTTCGATATAGTCACGAAGCCCTCAAATCTCTTGTAATTCCTCTTCACTCTTTAAAAATCTATTCACACGATTATTTGGGTGGAATAAAAAAAATATTTTCGTGGATAAATATTTTTAGAATGAAAAAACAATGAAATTGATAATTTTTTTTAAATTTGAATGTTTGCATTGGATAACCAGAAAAATTTATACTAAAAAAGGAAAACTAAATTTTGATGAGTAATTTTCACGAATTTTCAAGAATATTTTTCGTTGAAAATGATCAGCGAATAAATATCTCGAATTGAAGATTATTCAACACAGATTCAATATATTCATCTAACAGTCACAAAAATATATTAAATCCAAGTTGAACCAATTTCAATTCACGAAATTTTTTCCAATAGTTTTCAAGATAAAATAGGAAGCGACTGGAAAACTTGTCGGGTAACTTCACACTCGTCCGAAAATTCTTTTTCCTCGTTGCGTAATATATTATTTGGGTAATCAGGCGTTTTTCACGCCAGGCGTGGGAAAAACTCCTATCGAGTGGAATATTGAACGAAACACGTGAACGAGAAGTATTCAATCGAAAAATCAATTGATGAAGTGAGTCTAGAAATAATGACGTAGTGAAGAGAATCGGAATATGGCAGCAGGTAAATTTTAGGTTTTCTGAAAATTCTCGAGAGACCTCTTTTGTATACGATTCCATGGACTACGAAAAATGTAGAACAATAAATTCATCCTTCAGCAATGGAATTAGAAAAAATTGTTGCCAGATAAATTCGAAATGATGAAAATTTCCCACGCAATATTTCATACGTGATAATCATTTCCACATCATATGAATTGACTTGAACGTTAGTAAAGTGTGTCTGTTGGTTAAAAGATAAGAAGCTACGATTGAAATTAAATTGAAATGCTCATTGACACGTAAAAGAACTTAGTTGTGTCAATTTCCCACACACAATTCACTCATACGTGAAGAAAATCTTTTTCCCCCTATTTTGTTTTTTTTTTCAAAATGTCCCATCACCTTGATACAAGTGTTTCTGCGCAGAAGTATGCGACAGGAAGAAGGTATAAAAGGATGTCGTTGCACCATGAATTTCTTCAGTTTCAATGTAGCTATTTCAAGTTGAAAGAATCGAATGGAAATTTAAAACCTTAAAAAGATGATTTGACAATAATTAATTATTAATACTCAATAACCATAATAAATTAACGAAAAAATAATGAGCCTGGAAAAACTCAAGGACGTACGTCTTATGCTCGTTACTGTCGTATACCTGAGTGTCTTCTTGGATAATGTATTACTGACGGTGGTTGGTGAGCGTGAGATTATTCCATTAATCTTCATTTTTTTGTTCCTCTACTTTCATCGGTGACTTTTAAATTAATCTCAGACAAAGGCTGAATGAACAATGAAGTAAAAAAACATTTTAATTTGTTCTTTCATACAGTACCCATTATACCAGATTATTTATGCACAATTACGGAGAATTCAACGACAATTGAGGATGATGAGAGTGGAAAAATTGGTTTCTTGTTGAGTTCGAAGGCATTTGTACAGTTGTTATTAAATCCCGCTGTTGGTACATTAACTGGCAGCGTTGGTTACGCTAAGCCATTGTTTTTTGGTAATGTTTGTTTACTACTTGCTGCATTGTGTATGTATCAACATGAATTATTAATACTAAAAAATTAAAAATTAATTTCTGAGCGATTATTTCATTTTAATTGTCTTTCATTTTCTTAAGTATTTGCATTTGGACAGACGTATAAGTTCCTTTTCTTCGCACGGAGTGTTCAGGGTGTTTCTTCAGCTTGTATTGGTGTATCGGGAATGTCACTGGTAGCATCACAGTACTCGGAGGAGGGGGAAAGATCAAGAGTAATGGGGTTTGTACTTGGAAGTATAGCGCTTGGTGTACTTGTTGGTTATCCAATTGGCTCAATTCTTTATGATATAGAAGGAAAAATGTCGCCTTTTATTCTCATCTCTTGTCTCATTCTTTTGCCAATAAGTGAGTTCATTCATTTTTCTCCATATTGTTCGTTTGTTGGGAATCATTTCGATAAGTAATTTCAATGATTTTTTGCTCTCCCAGGTTTACAAATAATTGCTGGTGATTTCGAAGCTAATAAAAAAATTTCAGAAGCGACAGAGAATAAAACGTCGTGGATGAAAATATTTAGAGAATGGAAAATTTTAATTATTACTGGGGCCATTTTATTTTCAACATTGCCAATGGCTATTTTGGAGCCATGCCTACCAATCTGGTTGAGATCATACATAAAGCCAAAGGTAAATTATTTAATAGTTGTGAATAGAATATTTTTTTAATGCGTGAAAAAATCGTTTGAACAATTTCTGGAATGAATAGAATGATTCCCGTTAATTAATATCCTCATCCGAATTAGTACTTCTGTTTCATCATAAATTGGAAAATATTGGACGGAGTGTGTAAAAAATTATCATCCCTTCTCCTGAATAAATTGCTCAACAAAATATTTTCGAAATTTATCCTGGATTGGATTACTCTATGAGTACCGCGCCAAATCCTGTCATAATTCTATTACTATTGATTAAAAACCTCCAAATAATTACAAATAAAAATTTACTCCGTCAATTGAAATATATAAAAACTTCTGAGAAATTCATGAGATTATATGAGTGGTAGACAATTGTAGCAGAGTCTCTTCATTACCAACCTAGCTGGGTGGACAGAAAGATATTCCAAAATTCTTCCACTCTCCGTATCATTCTGTGTATAAAATTGAACTTTTATCATTTTTTATTTATTTCGATGATTAGGAAATTACAAAAAATTGCTGTGTTAATCAACAAATGCACTCGTTCAGAGAGTTTCAGGAGTCTGATTTATCCCTTTGTTCTGGTCCACATGTGACAAACGGATAAAAAAATATAAATTAACATAAAAAATAATTGTTAATTTATTACAATTCATATGCATGACTCAGAATAACGAAAGATGGCATTCTACAATGTTTAGAATGATTCTTTGGATGTGAAATTAGCATTAGTGACGCCCACTAGCAAGAAGACGATATCCAAAATTCGAATATTTCGAACCAATATTTTCATGAAATTTCGCTGATAAGTCGCCTCCTTTTTCCCGTATAAAAGAGCTTATGTATTATTTTTTTGAATCACAAGTTTTTTTATAGTGCCCACGCCAGTTAGTTTTTTTGTTGCAAAATACACACTCATTCCGAGAATCATGCTTTAACCACTGATTTATCCGTACTTAACCCTCAGGGTATTTTTTTGAGACTGGAAACATAAAAATTGGGGAGAAAAATTGCGAGAAATTCGAATTAGAGAAACATTTTAAATTTGATTTGAAAAAGAAAATTTAGTTTCCTCATAGCTTCGGTTGAGGGTAGATGCGATGTGAAATCGTGAGAAAAATTATTCTAAATTCTGAGAATTAACGGTGGATTAGGCGCAAGAGAGAGGGGGGGGGGTAGCAGTTAACTGCGAATCGGATCCCAAACGTTCGCAACTAACGAGAGTCTACTATACTAATTCTTGCCAATTTCTTTCCCATCTACATATATTTTTGTTTCCTTCCACCTCAAGAAATGGCAGCTGGGTACAGTATTTATACCGGACAGCGTTGGCTATTTAGTTGGAACAAATTTTTTCGGTGTAATAGCCTATCGTTATGGTAGATGTAGAACAGCTGTACTAGCAATGATATTAGTAGGTATAAGTACAATAGTTCTACCGTCGGCAACATCAATGTCACAACTGATAATTCCACATCTCGGATTGGGCCTTGGGATTGGTGTGGCTGATGCTGCACTTGTACCACTATTAGCAACATTAGTCGATCAGGATGAAAACTACGGGCCAGTTTATTCGATACAGCAGGTCGCAGTTAGTCTGGCCTACTCTCTTGGTAATGATGAAAGAAAATTATCAATACAGACAGTTAACAAAAACAATTGAAAATCGCATGAATTTAACGAATTGAGTAAAAAGAAAAAATAATAATTGAGAAGGCAATTTCATTTTGTCCGATCATAAAATTTTATTTGGAATTTTTCCTGCACTTAAACTTTTGTTAAGGTCCTATTGTTGGAAGTGAATTGGTACGGACTATTGGCTTTCACTGGGTGATGAGAATCGTCGGTTTATTGAACTTAGCCTATTGTCCAATTCTTATATACTTGGCAATGGAGAGAAGTAAACAATCGCTCGTCGACAGTGAGGATAAGATAGGATACAATTCAATTGTGAAAACTCAATCAAACTATCAACGATTTCACGACTCCGATGAGGATCTCTAAATTAATTTAAGTTTAAATTATTTGAATTATGTATTATTGAAACTGCGCAATAAATATTAGACTAAAATTGAAGAGTGTCCTTGAATTTCTCGTTATTTTTGCTGAAAGTATTGTTATCAGAGCCCAAAAATAAATGACTCCTTTTAATCGCCTGTTCACTGACCTGATTATACTCCTTGCTCTTGTAATTTCCTTCTTCTCTGTCTTTCCCTCTTTTAGCATGAAGTACGTGAGAAAAGTGTGTGGGGGTTCATTAAAATTTGTGGCGCCCTAAAGTTTGAGGTGACGAGAAAAGAGGCAGAATTAAAATTGAAAAAAGCTGTCAACTTTGCTGATTCCATTATTACTTATTTTTCCTTTTTATTTCAATTTCGCCTCAAGGAAATAAGTAGAACGATAATTTAAGTGGATTCTAGAAGTCTACTAATTAGGGTAAGTAATTTCGGAGTTAAGTGCAGGACTATAATAGACGGAATGGGTACTATCGATAAGTGTCAGTGACTATGTGTGTGTGTCTGTGTGACACGAGGCATTTAGGAAGCAACGTAATTATTCAAGTAATAGTACAAGGACCTGAGAGTTCATTAGGACGAGTCCGTTTTAGAAGTTAAATGTATCAAGGGGGAGAAGGAATAGAGGTGAAAAATGAAGGGGAAGAGGAGGGTTATAGAACCCCACAGTAACCTCATGTCAAGTAGATATAGTCCCTAAGTGGTAAGCACACGAAAGGCCTCGTCGTCCTCTTCCAAAGTTTATGAGGCCGTAGCAATCCCTTCTCCTTTCCCTTGTTTCTAGTTTGGTTCACCAAAGTAATTGGACTTGCTAATTGACCACTACATTATCATCGTTTTGAGACTCCTCACAATCGAGTGTCTAATTTTAGTTTTCTCAATTAATTCATTCTTTTAGGAATATTAAATAAAACTGTATTACTTATTCAATTCATTAATTTTCTATTTTTACTCTCAAAAGCAACGCTTAGTTGGAAAATTTTCATAATTAACTTTTTTATGAAATTCTTTATTACGATGAATTCAGATTATTCTCATGTAGGTAGCAGAGATCCATTAATAAAAAATGATCAGTATGAAAACGACAAATTCAATTGATGTAAAATATTATTCCATTTTTTTTAATTAAAAAAAAATGGAGAATTACAAATTTCAGAGAAGTGAAATAAAAAAAATTGATTTTTACGAACTAATACGACAGACTGGAATGCAATTGGAATGAGTAAATCGTTGGCGTACAAACGTAGTGAGCATTCATATTGTGATATTAAAAAAAAATGTGAAACAAAACGAACGAAAAAATGGGAGGAAAGGAGGGAAGACAGGGTGGCGTTCCCCTTCCCTAACCACATCATATATATAGTACCACAGTTTGAGTATCCACACACAAATACGTGAAAATTCTCAGGGGGTAGATGGTGGCTGGTCCGGGACCATAGTCGACAGTATCGATCCCGCACCCTACCGACCGACTCACGACCAGCCAGACAACACTTTCCCCGCCTCTCTCTCGCTCTTTCTCTCTCTATATATATATATGTGTGTGGATGGACAAGTATCACCAGGATTTCACAGACATACGAATACTATGAATGTAGATACCAACCGCTTAAAGCTCAGCGTATACCACTGACTCTATCGGAGGCCCCATCAGCGGCCACGCAGGTCTGACTTCCTCTCAGTAAGCTCTGAGCTTTCGTTCGGTGAACACCCGAGAGACATTTGTTCTCATTGGCAATAATTGAGGAAGAGCAGAATTTTAAATCAAATTTTTATCGTTTCGAGAAAGTTTAATGGAAATAATCGGAGAAACAGAACATAGAATTATTATATTTACATTTGCATGATACGAGTGCTTCATCGATTGGTGACAAATGTCACGTGCTGTACAGATTGCTCATTTTTCATTGATCATTACTGTTCGATAGTGAAGATGGAGCTGATTCAAATTTAATCGGATGAATTTTAGAAACAATCATTGATATTTCAGTTGTAAAATTTGAAATATTGTGTGCGGTAATTTTTAATACTTCAAATGTAGCATAAAATATTTAAAATAATCCGTACCGACGGTACACCGTTGACTTACCAAGGTCACACGAATCAGACCGGAAGCGATTGAGATTGATAGTTAATAAATGTAAACGCTCGTTTTTTTAATTAAAAACCGTAAAATAAAATAGAATCAGTTTGACATTTACGTTGACTCTACATTGATAAACTCGTTTTATCTTCTTGTTCTCTTCTATTATTATTATTTTCACGCAGTATTCTTTATTGTGAGGTAAAAAATGTTCTCCCTTTGTTTACACGAGTAATGTGGTATCATCGATTTGAAATTTTTTTTTGTGGTCGGTGAATGATCGAGCTGACTACTAAAGCTGCAATGCTGAGGTAGCATGGAAGCCCTTTTCTTCTCTCCTTCATTCGGTTTTCCTTTCTCTCCTTTGGTCTTCTGCATTCGTAGAGAACCAAGGGTAAAAGGAGGGCAATGAAGATAAAGGATTTTGAAGCTTCACAACGTTGCTGCTGGTACTGGTACAACGGCACTGTCGTTCTTTTTGACGAGGTAAGGGCACAAACGTATATATGGATAAAAAAAAGGAGAAAAATTTCCACTTGACTTTATTTTTTGATGATCTTGGGATAAGCTCGAGGGGCTTTTGTTTTCTAAGCTGTGTCATTTTGATGAAACATAAAGTGGGATAGAACTTAATTTGGGAGGAGAGAATTTGCGTTCTCTTCTAAAGTTTAAATATAAAAAAGCATAAAATGGTTTTCAGTAAAGTTTTTTCATTTTGTTTTATCACTTAGATGTATTGGTTTGCTCTCATTATCTATTCACTGATTATTTTTGGTAAATTTTTTGAGGATTGAGCAGTTTTGTAGTGTAAAAAATAAGGTCATTGATCTTAATCATCCGCAGATAACATCACGCAATCAAACTGATTGTCTGATGGCCAGATGATATGGATACCGAAGGAGAAGAGGATCTACCAGCAGAAACGGATTACGAGGTAATAAACAAACGAGGAATAAAATTTCATTGAGAATTCAACAACAATGGGATCAAATGAATTACTACCTTTGACTTGATTTTCATTTGTTTTTCAGACAACTCACAATAACAATTTAAGTACAAATTCTGTTATAATGAAAATCTCAACGATACCAAGATCGCCAGAAGCGACACAGAAGAAAGAATGTAAGCTAATTCAATCATCGAGTGATAAGAGAGATTCAGTGGATTGTACAATTGTTTCTGATAATACAGAAATGAAATCCGATTCAATTAAATATGAATCAAAAATAAATTTAAGTGGGAGCCTCAAGACTGATATTAATGAGACCGGTGAAATTGCTAAATTACAAAGGAATAGGAGAATTCCTTGTCCAGATACTATTCATGAATTTGAGGAAGACACGGGCCTTACAATGGAGAAAGTTGGAAAGTGAGTTTATCAAAGATAAAATGTTTTGGCTTTGATGAATTCAAGGACTGGAGAACGTATTATCAATTTTCAGAATAATTTAGATTCTTCTATCCCACCCATTACATGAGATTTGGAATATTCAGTCGAGATAAAAAAAAAGTTTTCTTCCAAATTTCCATGATCTTTTTGAGACTATGATTTTGTCATTTTAATGGAGATCACTTCAACATCAATTGTTTCCATCAAAAAGAATATACTTCATTGGCTTTTTTTTCTTCATACTAGTATTATGAATGAAACCCTCGCGCCACTAAACCAGTCGGCAACTCTCTTTGAATCCGTCAGCATGAAAAAAAAATTTGACTGAAAAATCGATCCAAATATTCTCTTTCGCATTTGAGTAATCCATTCATTATTCCACATTTTTCATTCTGCTATTATATTCATACGATAAAATAGTTAATGTAATGCTTCAGATATTTGGAGTCGAATCCCTCTATTGTTGAAGCATGGCTGAGGGATAAAGCTAGTACAGAATTGAAAATAAGACTATTGAATACGAATATTTTACCGAAATCAGCGACGCTAAGCCTACGTTCACAATCAGATGATAAAGTATTTGTACATACTAAGAGAAACAGCGTTACAAGTGATCTCTTCCAATCATGGCTGGCCTCAAATTCACCAAAACGCAGTAACAGCCCGAGCAGGTAAATCATCATTTATTTTACTATGTAAAATGATGGGAGCATATTCGTTCCGAATTTAGGAGGAATGAAGAGCATGTTTTGTAAAACAATCATTCAAATGTTCAATGAAAAATTATCTTCATATTATTCAATCAGTATTCATTCGTCAACAATCTTAGTATTCACCTGTCAAATAATTACTCACTCACTAATAATTCAATTTAATTCTTAAGGTTACCACTGTCACTCTCAGGACGTAGAGAAGAATTGAATCAATTGGACGAGGGTGAATTATTCATGGAGTTGATAAGGGATGTTGCTAATGAATTGGACATCAATGTATTATGTCATAAAATCCTTGTCAATGTAGGGTTATTAACACACGCTGATAGAGGAAGTCTTTTTCTTGCCAAAGGACCAATTGACGAGCGATACCTCGTTGCTAAATTATTTGATGTAACACAAGATACTGAACTTGAGGAGGCAGTTGAAAGAGCTAATAATGAAGAAATTAAAATACCATTTGGTATTGGTATTGCTGGTTACGTTGCACAAACCAAAGAAATTATTAATATCAGAGATGCATACAAAGATCCAAGATTCAATAGTAAAATTGACATGAGAACTGGTTATAAAACACAATTGATATTATCAATGCCAATATGTAATTATGAGGGTGATGTCATTGGAGTTGCTCAAATTATTAATAAAACTAATGGTAGCAACGAATTTACGGACAGAGATGTTGAAGTTTTTCAAAGGTATTAATTATTCGTTTAATTATTTCATTCAAATTAAGTAGATTCAGTAGCGGAGAGATTATTTTGATTTAGCTGATTCTTTTAGAGATATCTCGAAATCTAATGCACTGAGTGAAATGTTGATTGTTCGTTTCACGAAAGAACTGAACGATTTTTTCTTTATACGCGCCAGGGAAAATTGACTTTCAGACGCTTCACGTCCTCGAAGTCCTCTTTCCCTCAACTCTTGAAGAGAAATGTTGTTCGTCACATGGACATGAAAATTGATCATCCTACAACCTCCGCAAAGAATTAATTTTCCAGTCCTTCTAACGAAATGTGATATTTAGTTCTGAAAACTATATACATTAAGTTTTTCTATTGAATACTATTTCTTTAGTGTATTTCACAGTGATTTCCTTCGAATGATATCACGATTTATTGTCGAGACCTTTTCTATTATATTCATTCGTAAAAGAATCATATTCTTCTTTCAGTGCAAAGGCATCAGTATTGAAGTGGTAAAGTGAGTTGAGTCATATAGGATTGCCATACATACTTAACTCCCTTTATCACTTCACTACTGATATGATTTCTTTTATAAGAATCGTTTGGATTTCGAGATATTGTCAAAAGAAATAATTTCCAACGAAATTGCTACATTCTGTTTTACTTCTTCATTATCAAACTACTTTGTTAGTGAAAAAAAAATTCTGGAAATTCATAAAAGGTTAAAAATGAAGAAGTTGATTGTATGGCAATATTTTTGTTTATGTAAATAACGTATTTACGAAATTCTAGAATTTTATTTTTCTCATTGTGCAGTTTTTTCTTTTGTTTTTTCACCTTTCTTCTTGAAAGGAACATTGAAAGGATTGGATGATGTGATAGGTACCTGACTTTCTGCGGAATTGGCATACAGAATGCCCAACTGTTTGAATTATCCGTACAAGAATACAGGAGAAATCAAATTTTACTTAATTTAGCAAGAAGTATATTTGAAGAACAGAATAATCTTGAATGTTTGGTAACTAAAATTATGACTGAGGCCAAAGAATTGCTCAAGTGTGAGAGATGTACAGTTTATCTACTTGATTTGGATTGTGGTGAGGCTGGGCATCTTGAGAAAATTGTTGAGAGACCAGGTAAATCAATTCAGGAGGACAGAAAACCATTGTCCAGAAGAGAAGTGAGTTTACTGTGTTGAATACCAGATTATTGCTGCGTTAAATCGATTACAAACCTCAATTATCTCATTACAGAGTAATAATATTGATATGGAAGACATCTTCTCACGTCACGTGAGTATGTTTAAATAAAAAAAATAAAATGTTCGTTGAAATCAGTGGAAAAATGTTGATGGAAGATGTGTCGAATTTTTTTTTGTAGATTATTTTACAAATGTCCTTGAGGCGAGTAAATTCTCCGACGCGTATGAAAATACTTCATGACGTCTTTACAAGGAAGTTTCGAATTCAATGAATAATAGTTTCGATCGTTTTCTGCTCCTTTCTGCAGTTTCTCTATGTGACTTTCCTATTTTATATGCCTCAATGAACTCCAACTTCCCCTTAACCGTCGATCTATTGGTCATGTTACCCAAACACGACCGAGTATTTCCATAGGAAATCCATATCGCTTACGCAACTCTGTTATATAAATATCGATTTGATTTTCGGTCGTGTCCTCTCTCACCGATCCCTGCAGAAATATCGTTTATTAATCATTAATTAATTATTGAAATTTTATGGTTTCTCATTAGTCTGCGAATGATGGTAGTACCAAATTTACAATGGCCTTCGAAATGGAAAATGGAACCCAAGAGGCACGTGTCAGTCGTCCAAGTACCAGTGATCTTTGTAGTCCACTAGGTAAAATAGCTAGGTACGTTGCTAGTACAGGACAGATACTAAATATTGGTGATGTGACTACATGGCTGAAACGTGAGGTATTGGATATAAGTAAAGATCCTATCAAGAGTATTCTATGTATGCCGATTGTCAATGGTCAGAGAAGCGTTATTGGAGTGGCACAGCTTATTAACAAGGTTTGTTTCAATGAATTTCTCCATTTATTTCCATCAATTCTATGATGAAAAACTTCATCAACTCTACACTTGCTATTCATTCGAGTGGAACTAGTGAAATATCAGTTTTAAATAAACGAAACTTTTCGGTAAATTCATTAATAAAATTTTTGAATAAATTGGTAGTCGGTAATCTTCATTAAAAGACTTATGCATTGCTGCTGAGAGCTTAATACGGTGTTTTTTTCAGAAAAATGTCATTTCTTTTTGTCATTAATTCTCATATTTTTATTCGAATAATCACAAAGATGAGTAATATCGGGATGATGGCTTGAATTCCCTGAGTGCATTTAATCCATTGAATATCCGGTTTAAGCTGCTCACGGTTAAAGCGCATTACGATGTATTGTACGCTTTAAGGAGATTTTGGAATTATCGTTAGAGTGTGAGATCAATAGTGATCATGTGCTAATTGCGGGACTTCCAATTTGCGGAGATGAGAAAGAAGTATTGGAAAATAAAATTTCACAAACTTTTATATTTTGGAAAATTCTCAACCTACTGAAGCTTTCTTTCGATAGAAAAAAAAATTATTTCAGAGATGAATCTGCTAGTTTCGAAAGAATCTTTTGCTGACTCTTTGAAAGCATCATTTCCAGCATTTTAACTCTTGAATTACTCACTTAATTCGTGAGAAAATAGTCGTAAAAGAAATATTTACATTTATCTCATTGTGCCAATACATTACAGAATTTTCATCACTTATCTTAAGTACTGCTTTTTTTTACGTATCCCAATGCAAATTGTTACATTTCTCCGATATTCACCAGGATAATGGAAGTGCATTTACTGACTCAGATGTCTCAATATTCGAGGCATTCGCTATATTCTGCGGCCTTGGTATTCACAATACACAGATGTACGAATCCGCCTGTAAGCTAATGGCTAAACAGAAAGTAGCACTTGAATGCCTGAGTTATCACGCTACTGCCAGTAATGATGATGCACTGAGATTAACAACTGACCCTATTCCATCAGCTGAGAAATATAATTTGTACAGTTTTACATTTATTGATTTTGATCTGAGCGATGAAGATACATGTCGGGCTACTGTGAGAATGTTTAAGGCTTGCAATCTTATTCAGAGATTCCATATACCGTATGATGTATTGTGCCGATGGATATTGAGTGTTAAGAAGAATTATCGGTGAGTAAAAATCGAATTATTCGGCTTTATTTGAGATGAGTTCTTTTGGAATATTTTTAAATCTCTAGAAGACAGGAAAACTTTTGTGACGACCTTTTTGTACGAGAAAATTCCCAGAATTTTCCAAGTTTTAGCCAAAGTAAAGATCGAGACTTGGCGATTTTTTTGCAAAAAAGTGATGGGCGTCGTCGAAATGATAAAGTAACAGAATAATAATAATGATAACATCGTTCTCCTCCTCTTCCATTTTTCCTTCTTAATAAGGGAAGCCTTAGAAAAATTCTCATAAGAACGATTGAATGATTCCTTTAGAAAAATAAAATCCTCCCAGTGCTTCTTCACGGAGGTCCGTGAAGAAGCACTGGGATGATTTCATATTTTTCATTTCATATTTTTTCTCGTCTATCGTTGAAAAATCGAACGATTTGCTGAACATGAAGAAAGTCACTTTTTCCAAATCTACATGACGTCCTTGAATATTGAGATATTTCAGATAAACCGATGTGAAATCGACTCCTAATTAAAATTACATGACTTTCATACAGACCAGTGAAGTATCACAATTGGAGGCACGCGTTGAATGTAGCGCAGACAATGTTTGCAATGCTGAAGACTGGGAAAATGGAACAATTCATGACAGATCTGGAGATACTAGGACTTCTTGTAGCTTGTTTGTGCCACGATCTAGATCATCGTGGTACTAATAATGCATTTCAAACGAAAACTGAATCACCACTTGCTATTCTATACTCAACAAGCACAATGGAGCACCATCACTTTGATCAGTGTGTGATGATATTAAATTCAGATACTAACAATATCTTTCAAACACTATCAATGGAGGACTACAGAAGAGTTATGAAAGTTGTGGAATCAGCTATTTTGTCTACTGATCTTGCTGTTTATTTTAAAAAAAAGAACAAATTTATGGAATTAATCGATGATGGAGAATTTGACTGGCAGAGTGAAGAAAAAAAAGAATGTAAGTTATTTCTTTTGCATTATGAGATTCATTCGAATATTATAATGCGGACCTCTTTGAGTTCACGTCTACCGAAGGGGAAATTCTAAGGGGAAGTTTAGCGCCACTCTCTTGGCCTTTAAATTTTAAATAATAATTTTCCAACAGTGTATGCTGATTTTTGATAAAAAATTTTCTCAAATTCCCAGTGAAATCCCTACCTCAGATACTCACTAATTCCAATCAATCTCCATTATATAGAACATTGGAATTCAAACTAAACTCCAATACATCCTTTTAACCCCTTCCCTTGTCTGTAAAATCAATACTAACAGTACTAAATTGATTTACCCTTTCAGTACTATGTGGCATGATGATGACTGCTTGTGACGTTAGCGCAATAGCAAAACCATGGGAGGTACAGCATCGTGTAGCTAAATTAGTTGCCGATGAATTTTTTGATCAGGGTGATTTAGAAAAATTACAATTAAATCAACAGCCAGTTGCAATGATGGATCGTGAACGCAGAGATGAATTACCACAAATGCAAGTTGGTTTCATCGACGTTATTTGTTTACCATTGTACAAAGTTATGTCCGATACATTTCCATGGATAATGCCACTTTATGAGGGCACAGCTGATAATAGAAAACACTGGCAGGATTTGGCTGAAAAAGTTGAAATGGGATTGACATGGATTGATAGAGATACAATTGAAGAGCCAGTTGAAGAATTCGTATCGCAAGAACCAAAAGATATTGAATTTACAGTAACAACATTGAATTGTCCGCAAGAAAAGAAAGATAATAATTTGACGAGTGGTAAAACGAATGATTTTCCAAAGAGTGCACTTGGTAGATTTGCATCATTGAGAAAAGGTGGTAGATCAATTGGTAAAGGTGTTAGACACAGATTGAGTAGATCACTTTATGGACGTAGTAGCTCTGAGGATAATAGCAAAGCCAAAGTATTATTACCAGAGAGAAAAAATAAAAATAAATTATGTTTGCTTATTTGACGGCTCACAACATCGAGCGCTCTGGAAAGTATTCCCGAGTGACTTGGTATTTAAATGAGTTTTCATAATGAAAAAAGTTTTCCTTTTTTTTGTTGAAAAATCAACTTTTCCCCTTTTTTTACCACTCTCTCTTGATGATAAATATATCTTTGTACTCTTTTAAAGTGATTTTTTCGTTAAGATGAGAGTACTTTGAAAAGTTGAGAGATTGATGAGAATTTTTAATGTGAAAAGAAATTTAAGTAATTGATTAGAAATGCAACATTAGTCCATGGCTAGTAAGATTCATTTATCATTTTGGACGTAGATATTATGGAGATTTTAATGTGTGAGGATTCTGCGGTGGGAGGGGTCATGACAATCTATTTTGTAAAAGAATAATGTGATTTTTTTTTTGTCAACGTGGAGGAATTCGTGTGGATTGTCTTAGAATTGAAATTTTTTTATTTTTCGTTTGAGTAATGAGAAGAAGAGGGGATTGTGAATTTTTGTGTATTATATAGATTAAATGTAGAATGTAAAAATTTTGCGAGCTCACGAGTTTTTAAAATGAAGAAAAGAGATTAATACATGGCTAATTGAATGAATGAACCTAATAATTGAGTGAATAGTTATGAAATAATTTGATGAAAAAAAAAAACAACATAATGTGAGATCAAATGCGTCTGTTGTTTCTCTGAATTCTGGTAAATTCTTTTGTTCAGATGAGAGGCACGATATTTCGGCTCACAAAAACGAGAGGAATGAAGAAAAAACAAGACAAAAGTGTTTATCTTCAACCGTAAATTAGTCAATTCAGTAATGAAAAAAAAAGAAAATGAATCTCTTCTAAAAATCAAAAAAACTTGATCAACTTCGTCGACATTCTTCAATTCTTTATTCATCCGTGGAACCAAAAGAATCAATGAAAATAATTGCTATTAAATTAAAAGAATTGAATTATTGTAACGATGAAAATTAATTTTAATTGTAGAAAAACAAGAAAGGGATTTAAATGGTGTGAATTAAGATAAGGATATTTTAAAATTTTAAAAATTCAATGAAAACAGGTTTCTAGTCTTTTTGATATAAGTAGAAGAATTTTGAAAAAAATGGTAAATGAGGAAAAGTACTGTCAAATAAATGCATGAACATGAAAGAAATAAATTTTTTGATGTACGAAAAAATTAAATTTCAATTTCAATGAAGAATGAAACATACCGTGAGAATTATGAAAATAACATATTTTTCAATTTCTTGTTTTTTTTAAATCCTTCATTTTCCATTTTATTATTAAAACATTTAGAAATTACAGTGGTACGAATGACGCAGTGTTTCCAGTCGTTTTCATTCGATCGTCCATTATTAATTAATTACTTTAATTTAATTACGTAAAATCCATTTTTTTCTACAATAATTCTTAAATTAATTATAACAAGACCATTGATCCTCAATAATCACACGTACCGAAATTATCTTTCTATTTACACTTGTTTTTTTTTAAATTTATTTTTAAAAAATTCTGCTCAAATCATTGCTCACGGCGATTAAGAACAAATTGATTTTGGTACTTGCAATGAATATGTAGAGAAAGAGGACAAAATAGTGATAAAAAAATTTTTGTTCTTTTTTTCAATTTATTTTCTTTTTGTTCAGACTTATATTGCAACCGGAAAAATTATCGCAGTTAGCACATGAAAATATTCAGTGTTACACGCATTATAAATCGCCAATTACATCAATATTATTAAAAAATAATAATAACGTGCTTACACGCCTGTAATATTATTTTTTTTTTATTTCAATTTACCCTTAGCCAATCCATAGATTTTTTCTGTTCAGATTAATTAACAAAATTCAATAAAATATGATTAATTACAGATAATAAAAATCATAGTTTCGTATCGCGTATGTTTTCCATTGATTAATTCTTCCTCACTTAATTCTTCTTTATAAAAGATAAAACGTAAGAATAATTATTTCTGCGATGAGATCGACGGAAGATTTAATAGGTGAAAGAGGATAATGTGTTACGAACATTAAACAACAAAGGAAGAGAATGGAATTATTACTAATAGAATTCCATTATTTACATAATAAACAATTGTTCCTCAATAAATGCATTTTGTTTCATTATATCTGTATTGTTTTATTCTCAGTTTTAATCTCTACGCTTCAATTAAAACTTAGTTCATCAAGACTATTGTTAAATTAAAAAAAAACTGGAAAATACGAAAAAGAATGAAACGAAATAAAAAATTATAAAAATCCCTCGTTTTATCAATTTAATTAATTAGAAAAGAAGAATCGTTTTTTAATTGCGCAACGAATCACACTTGCCAGGTAATGAAGACGATAATTGCGCATTCCGAAGGATTCATCGATTGATTTTTACGTGATTCTTTTACTTCAAATAAAAGTGAAAGCTCCTCGATTAAACGCAGAACGAGTCACATGAAAAATTCCGCGGATTGGCTAACGTGCAGTCACGATGGTGGCCTGTCTAGTATTGATATCTCTATAAGCCTGAGACCACGTGTAGTTGGATCAGTCAATAATAAACCACGTGGCCTGTATATTCTGTCATTCTGTTCGCATATAAATTTAGCTACTTTCCGCAAACACTTTTCATAATGTGTCTCAGTACATATGTAAATTAAATAACCAGTTAAACATGCTAAACATCCTTCGCAGTATGTTGAACAACTTCCACGTTCAGCTTCAGCAAAGTAATTGTTCAATTGATTTATCGTATACTCGAATGTCTCTGGATCCAACTGTGGATATTTTATCCTTGTTTTTCTATTGTTTTAATTATTTTCCGAGGCGATTTTTCATCTCTATGAAGCAATTAATATTGAGGAATACAAATTTCTTTTGTTCAAACGTGTGACAGGCCTCGCTGAAATAATAGTGTTTTTCTTTTTGCGAAAGGTCATAATTTTGACCTTTTACCAGACTGAGAATTGACCAAAAAAGCATAGGATTAATTTCTCTGGTTGAGAATGACAGTCAAAAAACATGACTGACTTGTTCTCGGATATTTCGCATAAAAAAAGACACCATAATAAAGCAGAAGAATAATACTCATAGCAACAATTTTATCTTGTTCTTTGTTTATACTTCAGTGAGGAGAGGCTTCGGAAAAATCTTATACGTAAGTTCAAGTTGAATTTCATGGAAATGAGTTCTAAAAAAAAATTCTCCAGTGATCTTCTACGGAAGTTAATGATTTTCCTACGGGAGAATGCCATCAGAAAAGGTTTTACCAGTGAAAAAAATACGAAAGTGTATAATTACTACTATTACTATTGTCATTATTATTTTGCTGTATGATTTAGGCGAGAGTCATCAATTATCAGTGAAAAATCAGCACATTTCAATATTTAGTACTTCATACAGATGGAAATTTCGGTGTTTTTCTCTTAATTGTTGCAGAATTATTAACGTAATTGGAAACGCTTATTGAATAAATTCACAATGTGATGTAAATTAAAGAAAGATGTTGAGCGACTTTGAAAAAATAGTGGAAAATTGATAAAAATGAATGGATGTTTATAAGATTGTTAAAAATTCAGTAAAATTTTGAGGGCATTTAGGAAGCTATTAACGAAAAAAATTCATGAATAATATTACATGTTGTTACATGGAAATTTAATCAAAGTTTATCGAATTTTGAGCATGTAGAATAATTTTGAAGAGGATTTTTTTTGAAAATTTTGATAATTATTGGGAGAAATACAGTAAATTTATTGATAATCTTTGTTTTAGCTCTGATTCTTCTTTACTAAAAACATTTAACGAAAATTCGTTTAAAAATGAAATTTATAAACCTCTCATCATTTGATTCTTATTTTCCACGAAAGAGTCATCATGAAAAAATAATGAGAAGAATTAATTCACTTGAATCACTCACTTCCAATTACGTCAGTCAACATATTTATCTTTCCTTAACAGTAGATTAGCTTTAAAAAAATTGAGGTTAAGACTTACTCTGTCAGAGAGCTCTGTTGGAAATCTCGTTTGGAATTTAACCATAGTACCCTGTGTATAATCACGCTGTACAAATACTTTCATGCAATTTTGTGGTGGTCCATTACCAGCTTGGCCTCGGCCACCACCCATGTCCTGAAGTGGCACATGATTGCCCTGGTTGAGGAACGGAAAACAATAATATAATCTCGAACAAATTGAGAATTCGTCAACAATAAATTTACATTAATCCAAAAACTTCGATATTTTAGTCTGCTAGATTGTAATGAAAATTATGTGACGAATAATTTTGGGGTTATAAAATTAAATTCATTATTTTTTCTTAAAGTGGTTCTTTTCGCCAATTCATATCAATTCCTTTGAACATTCTGTTGAATAATAGGAATTTTTTTAGCAGATGAGATAAATAATTTTATTTACCATTGGCATCTTAATCTTCGTTTCGGTAACGTGAATGGGCCAATATTCTTTAATGTTATGGATCACCCCCTCGGCCTCAGGGATGACAATTGTACATTTGAAGATAACTGAATGATAAACGTAATATTTTACCTCTATACTCCCGTAAAAATATACTCGATACTCTTAATAATTTTCTATTACTGTAAAAGTCCAGAGCAGTTTCCAGATATAAATAAATGACTGCTGTATGATAATAATGGGTAGCCGCGAGTTTTTTTAAGGTGAATACAGCGTTAGCAGGTCAGCAGTCAACAGGAATACGGCCTGGAAACCATTCCATGTGCGCGCGCAACTGCGACCTCTTTTCCTCATTTGTAAGGAAAAAAAATAACGGTTTGTTATTATTTAGGCATGAGCCACTTGAATTTTACTTGAACAATATTTGAAAATAATATTGACATTCGATATTTATTGATATTTAATCATAGATAGAGATTGATATTTGAATGAAGAATTTTTGGAGAAGTGGTAAGTCAGAAATTCGCAAAATTCGAAATTGAAATGAACTTGTAGCGCCACCTCGTTGAAATACACTGGAAATGGAACTTATATGTGGACTACAGACAGGGTTGTTAACCCAAGATACAATGTGTAATTAGAGGTGTAGAGGTGTAGGTAACGTAGGGATCAATGTGTGGATAACACAGTTTACGATGGATAATTGCTGGGTATAGAGAAATTTCGTCAGATTTTCCGACCGTCCGTATAACCCTCTGTGAAAGATTCGACTTTGATATTACTCTTTGGTATGAATGACCCAATGAAGATATTCAAAAAGTTTTAGGACTCCAGCATTTTTCCTTGTTTTGGTTTGAAAACTGCGAAAACTCCCTAATCTTTTTTAGTGACGAACAGTTATTGAATATGGCCTGTACAATTTTTCTTGCAACAAGGATAATTTCACCTTCGAATTTTTTTTTGATACCGTGGTGGGATAGGTTTTCGAGAGTGCTTCAGTAAGTGACATGATTATTGTTTTTCGTTGAATTTGCAATTATAACAAGATCAATACCTTTGAAATTATTAAAAAATAGATTTAGGTGATTTTCAATAATTTTTGTAACGATTTTTCAGGAAATTACAACTCATTTTATAAAAATAATTTTCTTCTTCCATTACATCAGGAAAAAAATTCTATCTTAAATAGTATACTGAGAGAAAAACTGTGCATTTATTAGTCAAGAAGATTCTGGGGACAAGAAAATATATTTTCCGATGCGTTCAATTGGAAAGAATAAGAAAATGCTTCAGTCAAGAAAATGACTGTTAGTCGCGAAGAAATAGTGAGCTACTTTTGTACGACTAACATTTATTTCCTTGACTGAAGCATTTCCTCATTCCTCCCAATTACGCACATCTGAAAATACCTTTTCTACTCCCCAATTTTTTTTACTCATAAATTGATAGGCTTTCTCTCAGTGTATCACTCGACTCGGGAATAAAAGTTGAATTTTATATTATCAATAATTCATAATGAACAATAGAAATACTCTCAATAATTCGTAAACATTGCATTTTGTTCTGTGTCAGTAGTATACATCGTGATCAGATGAATGGACTTAACTTTCAGCGAAAGAAAAATAAAATCCAAGATTTATGTCTCTTGTGTTGAATAAAAGAAACACCGAGTAAACAATGAAATAATAAAAGTAGAATCGTGGATTGTTCTTTGCCATCGAATAATTCTTGCTTCTGCAATCGAATGTTGTCAGGAAAAAAGAAAAATCCCATGAGCAAAGACTAATATCAAGTTCTCAATATATTTTCTCCTCCTTTCCATTCTATTTCTCCACTTATTTCACTGAGGTATGACACATTGAAGGAGAATTGTAAAATCAACTTGGTTTTACAGCTACAAATATGATAAATTTTTCATGGAGATTTCCTACTCTCCTGTCACAGTGAGAAAGGGATTTCGGAATGGAATTGTCAGTCAGTCTCAACTTCAACGTACTATATCAACGTGTTTATGAATGTATGTGTGTTTGTATGTGTTAGTAAGGGTAGTAGAGCTGTTCGGGAAATCCAATTGATGAGATAGGAGCATTATTGAACGCATTGTTTCCATCAAGTCCCATTGTTCCTTCTTGTCTCAACGTGAATCGCATCCAAACACAGAATACGATGATAAAAGAGTTGGTATAGTGGAAAACTTTGGGACTTGTGCATCGATGAAGGTACTTAATTCCATTAAGCAGTTGATTTTTTCAATCATTTTGCCCTTTTCCTTTTGTTTTCTCCCCAAACTGAAGATCGAGGAAATTCTGCGATTAAATAATCGCCTTTTTTGCTTTAAGCTCAACGTTATGGATTCGATTTGATTTTTTTTCTCTTAATTCTCATTAATTAAAAGAACTATGATCGAGTGATTGATGAGATTTGATTGCCTATGTTTTTGATTAAAGAATCGAAAGAGGTGAACGATAGTTATGTAATTAATTTGTTTTCTTGAAGATTCTTTCATTCTTTTCATATTGAGAAATATTGAGGCCTGTTTCTTCCAATTCTCTAATTTTATTAAATTCAATTCAACATGCCAATATTTCCACAATATTACGTACCAATATTGGGTCAATGTCTCGTGCCAAAATTGCCCCAATATTGGCACGGGTTAACCCCTCACTATTGGGCCAATATTGCTGCCAATAATGGACTAATAATGGCGGTTTTAATGCATGTAATAATGGTAGAAGTTTCCGAAAAATCAATTCTTTTTGTCAATTCATTTCATTTGGGAATTTTAATTAATTGAAGTAGTGAACATCAAAGAACTTCAGAGAGTCCATTGAGTCACGCTTCGTCCTGTTGTTATGAAACCGTTTTTATTTTTAATTGCAAAATAAACAAAGGCATTTTCAGAACTCCATGAGTTTCAGTGGAGTGTTCGGAAAATTTCCATTGAAAAACGGAATACATATACTATTAAAACAACAAAATATCCACTTTTTCCTGAAAGTGACTAAAATAAAATTGATGGCATTGTGAAATGTCTCAGCGGAAATTTTTCTGGGTTTTCCATGAAATGGTTCAAGTTAAAAGCAAAAATCATTAACTTCCTTATCTCAAAAAATTGAATTTCCATCAATAACAAGAAAATAAGAGCAAATAATCCAGTCTGTTTCATCGAAATATTCTATATTTTCCTTTAATTCATTACCTCTCATGAGATTCACCCTTAAGAATATTGTCTCGATGGGATTATTGTCTTCGTTTCCATTCGCGGTCCATCGGTTAACAAACTGCGCAAGTCCATTTTGGTGGGGAAAATACGATCGTCGCATTTCGGTTCTTTCTAATCCTTGGGTGTGGTGGGAGATATACGTGTGTCCATAGGAGCATAGTGGAAGAGAAAGAGAGAGAAACTAAAAGAGTGGGGAGGACTTTGCTCTCTTGCCTTTTATCGAGAGGGCTGCTGCTACTGCTGCTGCTCTGCGCGAAACTATCTTCAACCCCTCGCGTATATAGAAAATCCAGCGCCAGCGTGACGCGAGTACCGGCTGATTGTTTATTAGTGACTCAATTCAGTACGTGACACGTGCGTGTTTTTAATTAATATATTTGAAAAGTATATGGTTTCATTTAATTACGACAATTAAATTTTTTTTAGACGAAAATAAGGAAGAAAAAAGAAATTAGTAAATTGGAAAAAAAATCAAATACACAGTTAGTATTTTCTTTACGATTTTTTTCCACTTGTTTCTATATTTTTCATTGGCTATTTTTATTCTTCAGTTTCGTTGTGGATGCAATTTAATTTTGTTGATCAGTGAAATTTTTTGATTAGTGAAATGTTCGGGGGATAATTTTGGCCTCAAACTTGTTCAACATTGTTGAGTGAGTCACGCATCGTTTGATCCAATTTCAACAAGTTTTGTGACTCGAGATAATTACACAATCCTCATTGATTGTTATCATTCCATTTTTGTTTTCTTCTCTCATCTCTTCCCTTTTTCTTCATATCATCTCGAAAACTTGTGAGATCTCGAATGAATTCGAAAGAAGTCATCTCGTTGATGAATTTCTTCGATATTTCAAGTTACTGTGGAATTCATGAAAAAAAAGGAAAATTTCAATGAATTACAAAGTTGAAAAACGGTTTACGAGCCTCCTCCCTAAGGATTTTGGATGCGCGGTGTGTGAAAATTGAGGGATAATTTGATCAGGAAAAAATAAAATACATTTATCAATTCCAAATGACCCAAAAACATTCCGAATACATCAATATCAGTAATTGAATTTATTCATCCAATACTTTTTTCCATTAACTTTGTTGTTCCAAAAAAAGGAAGAAAAATTGTCGAAAGAAATCCCTCCTCACAAAGTAAAAAAATTGGATAACTTCAAACCTGCAGAAACCAAAAAACTTTTTCTAGTTTCGTAGTTGAGGTGAAAATTTACACTACTCTACCACAAGCCTGGATGAGGAACAAAGTTTGTCCATCTACCCACAGGGATACATCAAAGTACATACCCATGGGCTTTAACCCAACGAAACTATCTCTTATCTCTCCGAAAAACTTGCACGACACCTTTTTTTTCTCTCGAACCAAGCGAAATAATCCTATTATTCTCATGAGCTCAATCGGATTGATCATCCTTTGGTTTTTTCCCCCTAGAGATTGCTCTCGACATCTTCTTTCCACCGATCCACACCCATGCAGGAAGGCACGCAAACATTAGTTATAAATTCACTGTGGATTAAATCCCCCCGGGGAGAATTCTGATTCAAAGATTCCAAATTGTCCATCTCGAGACTCGATTTCCAAGTAATAAAGCGAAAATAAATAGCAAGAGGCAAACGCTGAGAGGAAAAATGAATTTATCGTATTCCCAGATTCTTTTGATTGTTTCATTTTTCGGGACCCTTATAAATTTGAATTGTCTGAGACAGGGAAGAGGCGAAGGGAAAGAGAAAGACGAGACCATAAATAAAGTGGAGATGGTCATTCGACCAGAGCTTTTCGTGAATATGTAGTCAAATTTTTTTCTCCTCCACGATATCAAATCATGCTGAGGCCTCTATACTACACACAAGTCACGAGATATAAATTGTAAAGCTTCATAGGATTAATCACAGAGACCCAATTCATTCTTCATATTTATTGCTCGTCAGATTCATAAATTTTCATTCATTCATATTTTTTATTTACTTCGTTTTGATGATTTTCTATTTTTCTTTTCTGTTCGTTCAAATATCCAATACCCCCTGTAATTCTTCATCGTACATTTCTTGACCGAGTTATGATAATATTTAATCCATTTAACTGTTCGTAGTCAGACAAATGCACATTATATACTTTCATTGGTATCTTACATTGTTACATACATTGGCATCAAAAAACCCGTGACAAACACTGACTTCGTGTGTTTCGATATGTATCCATGTACATTGGGTGAAGCTAATCCAGTTAAACGCAAACTACCGAGTCTCTTACACAGTGTAGAACCTCCGGCTTCACCTAGTCTCCAACTCCATTCACATTGTCTTTTTAATTTTTCCCAACTTTATTTTAAACAGAAATTACGTTTTTACTGAAATTATATCATTCCAATGAATACAAATAATGTAAATTAAATTGTAATTTCTTTTAAATTTCTTTCCAAGGTTCATCTATCTTTTCTTTCTTTGAATCGCCAGTGAAGTTTTCTGTAAAATAAAAAAACAATTCTGGGCTGATGGTGTGACCGCAAGTGCAAGTGTACTGTGAAAGATATCGTGTGCAGTGTTTTTCTTTCTCTATTTTTTTTCGTCTTTTATGCAAAGAAATTCTGATGATAAGTGAGTGAATTTGAATGATAGTTTACATGATACCAAATAGTGTCAGGGTAGTGGCAAGATGCTTGAGCGTATGGAAGGACAGGTGGAGAAGTAAAAGAAGACGAGGCCAGTAGGCCGAGTACTTTCTTAAAGTATTATTCTCCATCACGTACTACCCGTGTTCTTTATCGTCCATTAAATTGTCTCAAAGAATAATAGTTTCCGGAATAAAAAAGTTACGAATTTATTGATGAAACATTTTCAAATGAATTCATAATTACTGTGTATCGATGGTGAAACGCGCATGAAAAATTGGCGTGAGTGCCATTAATGACTGTGACATGGCTCCGAAGGTGAGAAAATTGTGCGGACATTAAAGAGGTCAAGTGTCAGATTTCTGGATCAGGAGTTTTCAAATTATTCGGGGAAAAAGGAGGAAAATCGAACGTTAATAACAAACAAGAAATTGTTGCAAATGAGGGTGATTGGTGAATTGGGCTGGGCGTCGGGACCCTTTGATCGTAATAGAGAGAAATGAAGTTATCAGTGTCGGCTTATAGAGCCCAGGCCAGTGCCCACAAAAAGATCCTTTGCAATTATCAGCATCAGCTGAGTTACGGTGCTACAATCCAGGCATCAACGGCCCGGACCACCTCAGATCCCGCAGCGGTCCTCTCTGGCCTCACGGTAACGTACACGAACCTTTGATTATTCATAAATTTATTCCATTAAATAATTCTTACTCTTTTTATAATAAATTTCCATAATTATTTTATAACGCCCGTACGAAGCCTTTCGGATGCAACCCTTTTTTAAATTCCTAACACTAAGAGCAGCTACGTCGGGATAATGAAGCTGATGGATCTCATGAATTTTTGTCGCTCCATTAAAGAGTCAAAGAAACTTCCGGTGAAAAATTCTATAGTGCAGTGGAATTTTGCTTCAACAGCTTTCGAGATAATACGATGAGCGAAAATGACGAACAAAACCAGCTTCATTATCTCACTAAAATGAAATTGTCTCAGTCTGCAATTATTGCGTAATTCTTGTGCATGAAGTATTGCTAAAGTACTTGTAATTTCCATAAAAATTCACTTAACTCCAGATAATTTTTTTAATTCTGCCATTCAATTCGTATCTTATCGTTACCAAGTGGTTATAAAAAGTAACAGTTGAATTTATATCCTACGTATTTGACGTGTCACTATCGATTCACGAGTTTGAATGATGTCAGAAGTGGTAAAAATTGCATTTCATATCCAGCTTATTGCCGAACAATTCTTTTAACTCTCCTCAGCGAAGAGCTCTTCGTTGAAATTCATTGCGCACATGTTTTCTATTCTCTTTCTATTTTCTATTGATTCGTTCACCACTGGTATTCGTTTTTTCATTTTTTTTTTGTAAATATTCCACTTCTTTCTCTCATTTGGCATTGATTGTGAAGTCTAGTTGAATTTTCCACATTCATGGGATGATATTCGATAGATTCCCGAGTTTGATAGATCGTATTTTTTTCACTTGTAGACATTGGATTCTTGTGACAGGGGTCAGTGGGGTTTGGGTAACTGGAATTGAGTGGTTTTTGAAAATCCGGAATTTTACCTAGCACTGTGGAAAAAGAGAACTGAGGATGCGAAAGACAAATGTTTGGTCACTGTTAATGATGTATTGATTTTGACCGTCGACATATGTGGCTTCTGAAATGAATTCGTTGAAGCACAATTCTATGAATATATGTAGATGTATAAAATGAGAAAATGAAAATCTGGATACTACACTTTAAAAGTTTAAACAATTTTTGGTATTGATGACTTTGACATAGAGTGAACATCGATAAACATGGATCTTTGTAAATTTGGAAACAAATGTTGAATTCAGTTTGCCAATACGAATATTTTCAGTTTCATAGATTATATACTCGGTTACTGGGTCAACCCTACATTCAAAGTCTCCCTCTTGTACTTTGATCAGAAATCCTTTGATGCTATTTTTTGGCCCTCTCTTATTCTTCTTTCCCTTCTATTTTTCCGTTATATATTGTAATGCATTTGGGGAAAAAATTCCAGTAAATTTCAATTTCTATGATGGTTTGCCCAAATTTTTATTGTAATAACTTTCTCCACATTAATTTGTTGCTTAAATCATACTATTATTACATTGTGAGTTTCCTATGATTCTTTGAGTTCTACGATAATTCGGCTTGCTGTAAGAGTAGCCTTTTTATAATTCAGTGCAAATGATTCCTATATTTTCCTTAATTTCTTCGTTTACCAACTAGAGCTTGACGCCCTTGTAAGTAAAATTCTCTCTACCGCCTTTGTCTTTCGTTCTTGATTAATTAACGTATCGCCTGATTCATTTTAATATGTCCTTCATTATTGGACGCAGCTGCGAATCTGGATGAGCCAGCTCACACCGAGGGCACGAAATCGTAGAAAATGCCAAATAATCGGCCAGTGGTTAGTATTGAAATATACAATTTTTCTCTCATTATTTTCTTCCTCCGTACTTCATTCATTTATTCTCATTGCCCCTAACTATTCTTTTTTCTATGATTTTTGTACAATCTACTTTAAGAGTCAATGCTGAAGGACGCATCCAAATGCAAATGACAGTTCACTGAGTGGAGAGAAAAAAATAGACACGATAAAAATGGATAGAAAAAGAATAAGAGCAATCGGTAGTAATACTCTTTTTTCTTCCCTTTCCTGGAATAATTATAACGCTAATTGGTTCAGCTGCGAGCCAAGCCCTTGTTCTCCTTCTTTCACTCTTCAAGCGCCCTCTGACGAGCGCGTCCCTCAAACATCGGATTCTGTCTCCAACATCTTTTCATCACCTTAATTACTGAGGATTATTTTTTCCAAAAGCTTCATTGAGAATGGATGGAAGAAATTATGAGTAATTTCGGAATATTTTCCTCACTGTTAGAAAAAAATTGAAATTTCATGGATAATCTGGTGGGAATTTTCATAAGTGTGACATTGAATTAGTTTTAATGGAAAGATGTTTATGAAATT
>JABSMS010033218.1:0-25722 GCA_018902275.1 Aleiodes sp. PSUC_FEM 10030003
AATATTTTGGATTCATATTTTGAATATTCAATTCATTTTTTGAATTGAATAGTATTATTCAATTCAATTTAATTCAAACACTATTCGCACACCCCTACTATTTACTCATTCATCAGTAAAATTGCATTTCTAATTTTTTTTTCTTTTCAAATTTCTTTAAATTTCTATTCATTATGTTTCGAATTCGAACTGTTTGACTGTAGGAATGACACATTGCTAGAGCAGTAAAATTCAACGAATTGAAATTAGTTATTTGTTTAATTCGAGAAGGTAACCTTGCCAAATTCTCAAGTTTTTCAAAATTCCTGGGAAGCAATGAATTCATTTATCTTGGCAACAACGATTGTTACATCTATGTTCTTACTTTCAATCCTAATAAATAGATGCAATTCATCGGTTAATTTCGAAAATATCAACCTCCATAACCAAAACGACTGTTCTCTCGAGGAAGATTTCAAAGATATTTTACTATTCATTCCGCTCCAAGAAATTCAGAATATCTTAAACAGTTACGTAAAGTATGACAAGCAGATTGAAAATACACGAAGTTTTCTGAATGATCAAAAAAAATTTATCATTCGCGAATTGAAGAACATTCCTGAAACTTGGATGTTTTTAAAAATTCTTGAAAATCTTGGTTTGAATATTGATAATTGGGATAGAAAAATTCGTAAAATATGGAGCTCATTGCCAAATTTCGAAGAATCACAGCCAAATATTGCTTCTGGTGGATTGACAGTGATGTTGAATAAAATTCTAAGAACACTACCAACTGAGGAATTACATATTCTTTTATGTTATAAAATGGAAACCTCGTTAAATTTTAAAATGTTCATTCAAGCCTTGAGATCACCGATATTCACTGATTTGTGTGAAAAAATTGAAGAAAATGCAGTACTAGATCGACATTACTATTGGGCAAAGCAAGATGAGATTGAAGCAGTATTGACCCTCGAATTATTGCGAAAATTTTATCTATACTTAACCGATGGTCTTTCTCTGTGACTAAGTATCAAAAATATCCCCCAGCTGATATAATTCATAGTGGCAATGATCGAACAATTCAGATACAAAATTCTACACTTACCCCTGCTTTACTGCCGCTACTGATTCATTCTACGAGTCTTTCACCGTTCGTTAAATTTACGAGACGCGTTCTCCTCTATCCGAACGAAGAAAATGGCACGAATTCCCGTGTATATATGACAACGTTGGCGTGAGTTACGTAGGATGGGGTGGAGGAGCAAACCAAGCGTCATGGTGATAAAAGTTTACCTCATGGTTTTAGAGCGAGGGGTAAAACAAAGAAGAACTAACTTACGTAGAGAATTTCAATGGAAATGCCTGCTACCAGAGATATTCCTCGGATCATGGCATATCACGTGGTAAGAAATCATAAATAGCGCATTATGTATTCTTTTGGAAATTATGAGTAAAGAGAGAAATGATGAAAAAAGTATGAAATTATCGAGGAAAGGTGAAACAATTATCTCGATGTTTATAAAGCATATTTTATGCCTGAAATTATGAGATGGAAAACGGAAAATTAATTTTCATCCAGCTATGATAGCCAAAGCTATATGGAATGAATGGTGTTGGACGAGTGCATAACTGGCAACCAGGCGCGGTGTCTGCGGCAAACAATTCCAATTAACTGGATGGAATTGAAATAGAACTCGTCCGTCCACCCGACGCCCGTTGTCTTGCATTGTGAATAACCCGGACACGCGGGTAAACGCTTCCCTTTTCCAACCGACTATCCTCTTAGTTGATATAAACGCCCACTTAACTGGCCTCCTGGTGAGTATTTATCTTTCACGTTTTTTTTTTTCAATTTAATCAGCTATTTATTACATGCAAAATTATACAAATCAATTTGTATTAAGTTGATTATATTGAGAATAACAGGTCAGTTGGATTTAACTTCAGTATCAATGAAATGTTTTTTTCTGCAGTATAGGTTGAATTGAGGACAATCGGATTATCAGAAATATCTTTGATATCATTGAAACCGATTATTACTTTAAAAAGACAGAATTGAAGAAAATGTGAAAGAAGCTTACAAAAGATACTGGCTTCTTTACAGTTGAGAGAAGACAATGCTATAGACTCTCGAAGCTCCAGATATTGAAGAATGCCCGAAAGTCCATGTGCACGCATCTTCAAGTCTGAACTCACAGTTATTAAATACTTCTTAACTTCCGCATACTTTCTACAAACAGCGTCCTCGCCAAGAAGTTCTCTACTCATTGGAAATTCTTGCATTCATAGCTGTCTCATTCATTTCAATATTTCGATAGGATAGTAATTAAAATTCATTTATCGAGTAAGGAATTTGTGAGCGATTATAAACTCTGGCTAATCTAATCTTCTCGTAATCGAATAAATAAGTTTGACGTTCAGAATTCTTGCCAAGAAAAAAATACGAATGGAGGCACACTGAGAGAAGATAAAAGGCAATTGCAATAAAGACAGCAGTAGTGAAAGGCCAATGTAATGGATATTTGGAAGTGGGCAGACAACTGATCCGCTTACTGAGTTTAAAAGACAAGTGCCAAGTGTATAATTCAGTTGCCTCTATTCCCATTCTCCGGTTCTAAATTCCGACTGAAGATAAAATAAAACCATTCAATCGTTCGGAAAAGCCGAAGAGGACAACAATAAAAGACTGTCCATAATGAATAAATATTATTAGAACGGGAGGATTGGAATTATGAAATCAGTGTTTATTGCGACAAATAATTCAATTTCGATAATAATCAGGTGGGCCGAGAAATTTGAGGTATGGGCTTCAAGTTGGCTCTAGCACTTTCAACACAGTACGTGTGTGCCTGTACGACGGCACTGTTGCACAATTGGATGGAGGAAACGGAAGTGCAAGCCCGGCAAAAGGGGTGTGGGTTGTGAAAGAGAGACAGACTATTCGGTTGGTTGCTTCGTAATCAGTAGCACCGTGTACAGGGTAACGCGTACCGTGCCACAGGATTTGCACTCGGATCACGTCGTTATTTAACGAGATTACGTCGTTAACTGGACCGAAAGGGAGGGGAAAGAGGCGGTATACGGGACGAATAGTAGAAAATAAAGCCCAGGAATGCGCTTTTTACAAATATGGAATCCAAAAATTTCCCCTCTAAATTAATATCACACGTTATTATAATTTCAATTATTTCTATTATGTATAAAATTCAACATGACCATTATAATTTTCATTCTATAAACATAGAGGAAGTAATAAAGTCACTGTGAAGTATTAAGTAAATTCGTGAGTGAGAATTAGTTAAGAAAAGATATCTCTGGAATTGTCAAAGTAAAGTGATGCCTGAAAACGACGCTCCGGATATTTCATCGACAGCTTCCATTACGAAATTCCAATACTTATTGTAGAAGGCACGCGCAAAATTCATTCATTCATTCGCATTGGCTCTGACGGGAGGGTAGAATCGCTCTCGCCTGCGAATTCGTCGATGGGTTCATTAGAGAGCCCCCCATTGCCAGATCCCTCCGTCTTCTCACTCTTCATGAAAAGAAATGGAGAAAAAAAAATTGAAACCAAGAAGTTTTCTCACGTTTCTGCGAGTGAAGTTTGAAGAGAGACTCCCAATCAGACGTGCATTCAAATTATTTACTTAGCTAGGTAATAAAATAAAATGAACTAAAATGTATTTTTTCATTTCAACGAAGAGCACAAGGATTATTGAGGCCATGTAAGAAGATAAGAAAAAAGGCATTCCCTTGGGGATAATTACATGGGACAGATAGGTCGGTGTAATTTTTCTAACAATTATTCACTCTTAATCTGAGTAGGTGGAGGAGCTGCAATACCCAAGAGTCTCTTCACTTGGTCCCTAGAAAAATGTAGATGAATAGTAAGAGCAGATTCTTAAAGGAATTGCGAAAGTCACACGAAATATAGTAGAGAAAGAGAAAGATTGAGGGGGAAAAGGATTTCTCTTGGGAATGGAAAGGTTCGGGGTTCTTCAATTATCTGATTATAAACTATACAAGTAGGATATTCTTATGTCAAGTGAATGACAAATCCATTATTCATTTCGCACCATCAAACCTATTCTTCAATTTGAAGACGAAAAATAATTTTCCAACGAAAAATCGTACACTTTCGTAATTTTTCCAATGAGTAAATTCTATCAGTCAAATTATGGTCAATTCAGTAAATTCCATTCAACCAGAAATAGCAAAGAGATTATGTAAAACATGTTCCTTGGGACTTGTTGTCTTCAAGCTGAACGGGAAGCTCCATTATTCCACTTACATTCAAATTCACACGTCTACGTCCAACGTACCCTCTCACACTTGTCTCACTGCCTCGACTCTCATCAACATTCTTCGCGGGCAGTTAACTCGTGCCTGAATCCCTTACGACCCATCTACCCTCAGGATCACTGGAGAACGAGTAAAAACAGAGAGAAAGGGAGAATGAGATCTTTTACGTTCTCATGAAATTCTCCGAAAATTGAGACACACCAATGAAACTCTGAGAATTTTATCAACATAATACACTATTTTAGGCTCATGTTGTTGAACTTGAATAAATGAAATTCATATGAAATTAGTAAATTATCTTTCGAATGGAGACTAATTTGTGTAAACGGGAGTGGAAATAAACGTTTGAAATTTTCAAAATTATGAGGTATGAGGTAAATGAATCATTTGAAAGACTCACATAAAGCGTCAAGTAAATATTTCCTTATGTTGTATGTTATAACTGGTGAATTCACCCGAGTTACCAGAGTTTATCATATTCCGTGTAAAGTCAAAGGAATAATGTAAAACTCACTGGAGAGGGAGGTAAAAGCAAAAGGTACCATTCCTTTCATCTCAGAATTTTCTTGAATTTTCATCTTATGCCAAAATTATGCCGAAGTAAATGTAGAGTAAATGCTTCTGCAGATTTCTCTTCTCCTCAAGTTCCCTTCATGGGTAAATACTGATGCTAATATTTCAAGCAAATCTTTATATTTTTATGACTTGCAATCAACTTGCCTTGAGAAGCACTCTATTTGCCTGCGACAAGAATAAAATAAATGAAAAAAATATAATTTTCAATCAGTTGATTAAAATGAAAGAGTGCCTCCATTTCTTTATCATAAACAAAATGAATGAAACAGAACGAATCCTTCCTCTCAGGAATCTTGTATTTATTTGCACAGGGAAACGGTTGGATTAATTAAGGTTAGAACGCAAACATCGTGCATCATAACTAGAACCAGACTCATTACGATACTATATAAAATTTATACATGCAAGAGAAGGGCCTCATCGCGAGGATGCCTTCGGTAATTACATAGTTGAAGCGCCAAGGGCAAAACATTAGAGTTTGTAGTAGTCCCCATGTTAACGTTACGATTCGTGTAAATGTATAAGTAGAGTGGGCCGTATACTCCTTCTTGCTTGTGTTAACATAATGCAATGGGGTCGTTTCAGCCGTTCCTTTGATGTTGGGTGGAAAGTGGGAGTGAGCAAGCTCAATGTATTTCTAAATTAGCCGAGTCGTGACGAAAGATGAACAAACATCACTCCATAACATGTATATAAGCGTTGCACAAGTCTAAGGAACCCATACTAATGTAGTAGAGTTCTAATGCACATATAAGGACTCTTACTCATCCGCACTGTATTTTCAGTTAAACTTGAAAATTGCTCCCTCAATGTGGACTGGTCTTCATGTACATATGTATAGGGACTATGTATATTCATTCAAATGCATTTTGAATGTGTGGAAAAAAGAAAATTCCGACAAGGTTCATGTCCATATCGCGGAAACTCATGAATATTCGATAGGTATACGGAAATAAATTCGCATAAACTGAGGACGGAAAATGTTAGAGAGAAATAGGGGGAGTTTTCCCATTTGTTTTTTTCCTTCTTATTTTTTTGCCTTCACGACTCCGAAGGTATTTTCTTCTATCTCTCATGGAGATGTCATCGTTTCTCTTATCAGAGTCCTATTCCCGGTCTGTTCGATATCGATCAATGATTGCAAGAGATGGGCGGATATGTTTCACTATGCAAATTCATTTTAGTCTAGCCTTTGCCACTTAGTTCTTGTGCACTTCTGGCGTACAAGAGTCTAGATAGTTTTGGATGTGTCTAATGCCTTTTTTTACAATAGAAATTCACTTAAAAGCACTCTCACTTGTGCTCAGAAGAGCTGTAGGTAGAAGTTTCCTAGTAACAAGGTGTATTGATGGATTTCCGATTTATCCTTTTCCATTCTCTTTGACATATTACTGTGTACGATTAAGCTCTATGGCTGATAATCTTAGAGACCAAACTCCGAGAATTTTGTCATTTCGAATGTAATCAAGAAATAACAATCCTAACCTAGAGCACTTCCGTTAGCAATTCCGGACAGTGTTCTCTGATACTTGAAAGAAGAAAGGATAATAATCAGAAATATCCAAGAACTTTACGTTTCGCGTGTGCCACTTCCTTCGGTAATTGCCCAAGAACGGAAACTGAGACCCATTAGATTACAGTTTCCCTGTATGAACCAAGGCGGAGAAAGGGGATAAAGATAACCGAATCGCTCTCGTTGTGATCCCTACCAACCTCTGTATTATACCAGCGTCTTTAACCACTAACTTCCAACAGTCTGGAGGATGTGTGCAACCGATGGAATCTTTCCAGATCAACTTAAACTTATCAAACTTATCATTTTCGTATCTTTCATCTCATTCTCTTTGATTCTATAAAATTGAATTTTACTCTTCCATCAAAATTTTGTTATCTGTCTTTTTCTTACTGAGGCAATAAGATTAAGAGAAACAAGGTGAAGCAAAAAATACAAAAAATACTGGAACTCTCAAGAAACAAAATAGACGTTTCCATTTCAGGGGGCAATCGTGGCTCCAAATAGATTCTCGAATCAGTGAAGGAGGTGGAAGAGGATCGGTAGAAACCTCTCTAGGTGTATGTAAGGTTTGGGATGTGAAAAGGAGGAATGAGAATAAGCACCGATAATCGTGAGGGAAACCATTAAGGGCTGTTTCTCGGCGATAACGTCGAGGTGTATGCTTACTGTATATACCCCTTTTTAGTTCTCTCTTTCTCTTCCTCTCTGGACAACCTTTACTCACCAAGACGCATCGCGTCTACCCGGAAATGACCTCGTCGAAGAGTTTCCTGCTCGTTTAGTTTCATTGATTCTCAGGCATTTCTCGGTTTGTCCGAACATTCACCGAGGCTGAAATTATTACACTCATTGGATTACAAATTTCATTTTATGTTTGAATTTTTCTGCTCTATTCATTCCTTTTTCTTAAAAAGTAATACAATCCTCAAAAAAATATTTCACAGAATTCGGCAAAGTTTGGTTATTTCCTTTGTAGAGGTTATTTCCTACTCGAGAATGATAATAACAATTAACAGGCCAGTGGAGTAAAATTTCTACTAGAGTGCGATAAATGTTTTGTGCCAAGATGAAGAGGGTGGAAGGTGAAGGAGAAGGTTAGAATAGCACACATAGTCCACCGAATATAGCCTCAAGGATCAGAAAACGATATGAGATTTCAAGTGTGTAGCCGAATGATGTATAGGACCAGGCAACTATTGGTATCGCCGACGTTTGGAAGAAAGCTTTTCGTCCTACTCACGTACACGCTGCACGCACACTTCCATATAACTTGATATATAGCCAGAACATCCCTTTGAATGAGCATTCGCGTGAAAATATTACTCCCTCCGGCTTTTTGGTCTTTCATCCATTTTCTTCTCTACTTTCTTAAAAAATGAACAAATAGAATAAGAAAATAAAGTATAGAGAAGTGGAATTTCTATTTCGCCTGCTCTCTCACATTACAATATCAATTGTCTGTAAAATTATTTACTTAGTATTTTGAAAGCACGACGCGTTATATTTAAGTGAACTAGGGATACACTGAAATTTCCATTGGCAGGAGAAATGTGGGTGGTTAAATCCACGGTGAATTTCACCATTCATTGAATTCGGCAATCGAACAATTGTTCTATGGATACAATCGAGGCAAACGGGACAAGCACCATTGACACACGAGGTCCAAAGTACCTACGGGATATGACCAGACGCGTTCGACTTGGAGAATAGGAGAAGCCGAAGAGAAGGGAATACTACAATTCACTGTGCATTTCCCCAATGGATACTGAGATAGGGATATCTATCTTTACACAGTTACCTCCACTAATTGTTATTCAAATTTAAATTTCGAGATCCATGAAGAATATTAAGTGAATGGAAAATATATGAGTGATTATGGATTTTCCATTTTGTACTGTAACTATGAATTTTCAGAAGTTAAAGTTAACTTTAGCGTTCTTAATCACCCTTTTCAAACCTTCAATCTTAATCTCTACTCATACTAGCAAAACTTTCCAACATTAAAGGTAATAAAAGGTTTAACAAATAATTAAAAAGTTGGAACAAGCGAAACATCGTAGTACCATCTGTCACTTACCTTCATCTCTCATTTTCTTCTCTACATTTTACTCTTCATGTATTTCCTCCCCACTATTTCTTCTTCGTTTACTAGGGCTGTCTTGTAATAAAGAAAAATTATGAATTATTCAGCTGACGCCTTCGACGTCGGGTTCACTTCCCATTACCTTATACCAGTGGGTTCCGATCTTTTTCACCTCATCCTGTGTATTTTTCGACTCTTCCATACTTCTCTTATAAATTGAATTTCATGCCAATCAATGAACGTGAAAAATAACAAACCCGGAGCATATAACTTTTTTATTGTATTTCATGCGGAAAAATATATAATATATATTCTGTAATGAATTTGTACTACTTATTCATGCATCGAGGTGATATAATTCTAAAGTCTGAAAGTTTTTTTAACAAGAAACTTCGCAATCAATGATAAAATCATCAGGAAGAGGACAAACAGGGCCATGATACAGATCGTTCCATACTCTGAAATGAAATGAATTGAATTATTCACTGATATTACTTCCTAAGAAATAAGAACTTACTATTTGCCAAGGTATCTCGTTTTTTAGCGCCTTCAGGAAGTTCCGGATAATTCCAAAAGCGTTTTTTTTGACACGATGTACTTCCGTCTGTATGGACCAATGAAGGATCAGCATGAACGCTTATCAACGGAGTATTACGTGCCGAATTTGTATTCTCTATCAAGTCTACAAAAAAAGTTTTTCTTTAAAACAAAAATTAGAAAAGATGAGCAGAGAAGCAGTAGAAGGTAAACTATAAGATCTTACTTGCCAATTCTGGAACGTTTGATGTATTATGCATACTACAACGCAATCCATCTTGCATTTGTCTCATAAGTGTCCATGTATTTTGTTGCTCAATACCCGGATAAGGTGGTGGATCTTCGTGAGGAATCATGACAGGACTCTCCACTGAATAGTGAGCGATGTTATCATTGTCATCGATCTCACGAATTGACTCACTTTGTTCCTCAGACGATTTAAATGATTTTGGCGTGTTCCATGAGACAGATGATTGAGTGCTCCTCACCTCTGATTTCACTGATGACACAGGAGTATTCCAAGAAATTGGGCTCATGTTTGATGTGTTTGTTGATGAATCGTCGTCTTTAAAATGTATCAACTCATTTTTCACATCGCTGGCTTCATTCGTTTCTAAAATAATCGATTCGATAATTCACTTCACTCGTTTTAAACTTAAGTCGGTTGGAGAAATATTTGTCTACCTGCTTTGTCTTCAGTTGACATATCAGTATTAGGAGACTGGTGTGTTCACACGGATCACAGACCACAAAAGCGTCCTGCACAATCACGTTCGACAGACTTCCACTGACTGAAATTTAGTGATCAATGTAGATTCTACAGTGTATAACTGTAAACACAAAACAACTTAGTATATATTTGGGTGAGGTATGTCCGTTTAATTATTTTCAACAAGGCGAAACAGCCGTATTACGCATCATTGATTTCATGGGATCGTGAGAAGATTCACAATGATTATCTTGGCTATAGCGATAAAATAATTTTAATCAAATCACACCTACGTGATGATTGTTACTTCAGTACTGAACACAATGTGGGTCTTTATTTATCACAGTGTGATATAAGATGTTATTAATTTTCCACGCTGCTTTAATTTATGATCATCAACCTGACCTGGCGACGACTTATTTGTTTATATGAAGAACTACATATGAATTAGTTGAAAGCAATGATTAAAATATATTTACCATTGTCATAATTTTCCTGTATTTTTACTCAGTAAATTTTGTATCCATTGCGAAGAATTTCCCAAAAGTTACTACAATACGTATTGAAACAGAAATTTCTAAGTGTATCCAGAGGAAAACCCAAAAAAGAAACACCATCGGAAGTTGTAATTTTATCCGAAAAATTCACCATTGTCATAGCTAGGAGCTGAGGAGTTGAGGCGAAAGGGGTGGATGGTTCTTTATTCCCAAGGATAAAATTAACGGCAACCGCCGCGAGTAATTGTCGGGCATTAAGCTCTGGCGACGTAATTACGCGGGACAAAGTGACGCAGCGATAGAGCGTACACTCTATCTCGGCTCTTTCCCTTTACCACCTATATTGCTTCCTTTCTCCTCGAGTCTTTCTGATTCTCAGCCTTGCCACAACGTAAATACCGAAATATAATGGAAAATACAAAGTACGCTAGTAGTAGGAGGGACTTGTTTACGAGGAGAAACTTTGAAAATTTACTAACTTATCGACCGGGTTTAACGCCGCTGATTCACCAACACAAAGAAACCAACAAGACTACTATATCAATGAGTTCCCAAATATTCTCTCTCGCTCCTGTACACGGTATTTCGTTAGCTTGCTCTTTCCCGGAACAAAGTGCGCATGCGCAACGCTCTCTAACCTTGACGCGTGTCAAGTCATACGTTCTCTCTATTCTTTCTCCGAATTTACTTCTTATTACGCTCATTTCCTTGACGTGAAAAATTGCATAAATACTATTTTACCGTTGATATTAGAAAAGTATTCCATTGAAGAAACAAAAAATTTTAAAACTCTCATCTTCGCAGTGATTATTATTGTTTGACGACACTCAAGTTGGCGACATTGTTGTTTTTCCTGATTTCCGTAGCCAGTATATCTCTGAATATAGTGTGCGTCAGAAGATTGGCCGAGTGTGTACAGTACCACCTCAGTGGCCGGCTGCAACAAAAAAATATTAAAAAAAGTGTTGACAAACAAATATAGAATTTGAATTATGAAATCGTCCGAAGGTAATTATGTCAGTTTTATTATTAGAATAATATAGAATTGAATATTTGTTCTTATGGAAGTTTATCCATTTACGGATTGCATTTTATTGTGTCGTAGAAGAGCTATTTGGATTCTCAATGCCTACGTCATGATTATTCTTATCAACTGATATAATAATCTGCCGGAGTGCCTATCCAGTATCCACATTCTGATGATAAGCATTTAATAATAAGTCTTTTCATAATTCCCACAATAATGTTGACTCTTACAATTACGAACAATTCAATCAATAACAAATTGAATCAAATGCAATTACCCGAGGTTTGAATGAATCAGAGCTTTATAGAATAGCATTTAGTAGAAAATTTAATGATTTTTTCATGTTGACACGCTTAAAAATTGTATGATATGACAGAATGTAAAATTTTTATATTTATGCATTGAAAATGAGAATATTCTAGTCTAGAATAAAAAGGACAGTTATAACATTGAATTTTGTTTATCGCCATGAAAAATAATTATGACTTTTGAAATTACAAAAAATTCGGTTTATGCATTTGGCTCGCTCAATGAAGGCGCTTATACTCTGGCACCTGTGCACCTGTTGCATACTCAGTCTAGTTACGTTACTGCACGCGCGTGACACCCTCTCTATATCTCTCCCCTTTTTTTTTCTTTTCTCTCTTTTTTCCATTCCCAATGCCTGGGATATAGCAATCCTGTGACACATGGGGAAACCCCCTCAAACATTAATGCACATTCGAGTGGTGACCTCTCGTTATCACAGACGTAAATCAAAATCCTTCACTCCTTTCATCTGTCTTGTCATAGGAGGAGGTGGGGTAAAATGGATAGACCTTAGTTTTGATGATTTATATCATGAAAATCGCGAGAAATCGGGGGAAATATTGAAGATACCTTTTTTCTTATAGTTTCATTGGAAAGCTGAGGTAATGTGAATTTTTTCAATTTTTCAAAGGAGCACCCCTTCAAATCTTGACCAAAAACTCGAATTTCCAAACAAATAAAAAAAATTAATTTTGACACATGTACTTTTACTAAAATTTCCTCAGCATTTCAATGATGGGATCATCAGAAAATCTCTATCTCGAACCGTTCAATTCAAATGTCCATTTTACCCCACCTTCCCCCATCATAATAAAACTCAAATATGAAACATTTTGCTTCTATCCAATTAAACGCAGGAGTTAATCCAAGTGCACCATGGAATCAGCAACCTATGCAATCGGCACAACTTCCAAGTTACGCAGAAGCAGTCACCGCTGGAGCGCCTTATCCAACGCAAATGCCACAGCCCTATTTATTACAACAGCCAATACCACCCTATCCAGTGCAACAGCCCCCTTATCCAACTGCACCAGAATTTCCAATTTATTCGCAACCAAATCCAGCCCCAGTATACCAGCAATATCAATCATCTGAGTACACTACGCCCGTTGTCAATCATCCAACAACACACGTACAACATATTGTTACGCATTTACCAACGGAACGACCAAACGGATGCCGGGGTATATTTTTTTTTTTATTTTTATTCATTCAATAAAATTATTTGAAATTATTGTGGAAGGGGAATTAATTTGAATGGGAATTTCTTCACAGGACGTAAGGGAAGTGGTGTACTTCTAGGACTCGTACTTGCGATAGTAGTAATTGCAGTAATAATAAGGGCAACTCGGGGATAATCGTAATCTAATACAACGTCGCCCTAGAGTGAAAAGGGCGAAATTGCCATTTTTTAAAAACCTACAAAAATTGAATCCACACTCATTTATTCATAAGAATACTAACTTACGCCCTTTTATTATTCAGCCGAAAAAAATGGCACTTACTCCCTTTTGATTCTACGGTGACGACATACAGACTTATAAAGAGGTGATTTGCGAAACGAATCAATACCAGTGAACACAAGGAGATGAGTTCAGGATACTGACTGTTTTAAATGAATTCGGCCATTCTTATAAATGTGGATAATCTATTGAGATTTATGAATATATATCTCCATACATGTCTATAAAGAGGGGAAAGTGGGATATGGAATGGATATTTTAATGAAACAGTTTGACGTCAATTTTTTTTTCATAATTCCATTGAAAAACTGAGGGAATTCCAAATGAAGAATATGGATCAGAATTGATTATTGAGAAATTTTTTTAAAATTCGACTTTTATCGAAAATTTGCAGTTTTTCGAGAATATTCCAGGTTTTTAATTACTGTAGCCCAATTATTCGTACCAAAATAAAGATGAGATCATTTTCCATCGATTTATCTGGTTTTGAATTGATTTTTGAGTATTTTATAAAAATCAGTGCTTCCTCCACATCTTCCTTAAAAGTTATGAAAATTTCATTCAAAACCAGGTAAATCGCTGTGAAATAAGTAAATTTTTCGTTACAATGATTAGAATCAGATATTCATTAAAACCTATAGAAAATTTGAGAATATTTAAACTCGAATTTTCAAAAAATTCCAGAAAGTCATTTCTGTCACATGTTTTCCACAAATTTCCTCAGCTATCCAATAGAATCATCGAAAAAACCCCATCTCAAATATTCTTACTCGCAAGCAATATTCATTACCCAGAATATTAAAATTCCAACTAGAATCCAATATATCCATTTTATCCCGCCTTCTCCTATACACTACGAAAGTTTTTTATGCTAAGCAGAAATATTTCAAGTATTAATAATTATATAGTATGAAAAAAAAATTTTCTTTAGTAAAAAAAAGTTTGCATAAAAGCCTCTTCCATCAGCCCCTCATTTTCTCTTCTTCTACCTCTATTTTTCAGTGTAGATCGTAATACTTAAATCTACAGCCCATCCTTCTGGGCTCAGTCCAAAGGAGCAGCTCAGGATATAACTCGGGATTTTTTTTCACCCGAGGGAATTGTACCTGAAAATAGGAAGGTAAGGCAGTGCATTACTGACATTAAAGATGCTTCTTAGTGTTGTCATTATGCACTGCAGCCCGACTCCCTATAACTAAACGGAATCACAATTTTTTTTATTTCCCCCTTCCCCTCGGTAAGCTAAACACAACGAAAATGGCGGCCCTACACAGATGTAAAAGCGGAGAGCGGGAGGTTTAAGACGATTGTGGATGAAAAGTAATATCCAAGAGTCGAGGTAAACGAGGATAAGAGCCACTGAATTCAAGTGCTATCGCGAATGTTATATTCAAGATAACATTGCCTGACATGCCTTTTTCCCTTTCAGTATTGCTACAATGAAAGCCAATGGGCAACGTTATTCATAATTCAAACCTGTGTTGTTATTCCATGCATTATTTCTTTTTTTTTGCACACTAAAATTTTTTTTTTCGTTGGAATTATCGTTTTATAGAACTGCACTAATGGAAATGTTCGAATGTATTTTTTATCACTACAGGGAGTGACTGTTAAAGCTTGAGTAACGCCATCAATTTATTCGTGAAAAGCATCTACCTAACAAGCTCCATAGATTTGAATATAAAATTTAGACAGCTGCGATAGATTCAAGTTTAAGTATATTTTTAATGAAAATGAAGGAAGCCGAGTGAAATTGAAATTTGTTTCAGTATATTGAATCCATCACAGATTTTCATACGATTGAGAGCTTTTCTCTACGAGTTTTTATAGGGATGATAGTTAAAGAGAAAAAAGGAAGAAAAAACGTGAAAGGAAAAGAGGTGAAGGGTCGTGGATCCTACAGTAAGCTCACTTGGAACGAGATAAGGCCAGTGGTATTCTATTTAATCCCCTGTGATGTGATCTCTTCGTGATTTTTCTCTTATTTTTCTCTTCCGCTTCTATATCGTTTAACCTTTTGACAATAAAACCTAAAAGTGAATAATACAAAGATAATTTATACCTCCAAGAGGTAAATTTAATAACCGTGAAATTTAATAACGTGAATTAAAAGTAATTTTGTCGTATAATTTAAAAAGTTTCCTTACCAACATCGTGGCATTTAACTTTTAACACGTTGTGTAATTGTTTGATGGATAATCCCCTTTTGATTTACCCACAAAGTGTATACCCAAAGGTAGTATGAGAGATAGGTTTTCGGATGAAAAGGGGGATATGTACGGATATATACAGTGATGCTTTGTCGTCGTAACGAGCTTGTTTCCGATAGTTCGACGAGTCTCCCAGTACAGTGTTAGACGCGAGTCTACCGCAGAGGCACCCTAGGGACAGCCAGGTAATTAAGACGAGATACTGGATCACGAGAATGTAACTCGCTTCCTATCTTTGATAATGCTTTAGTATTGCCAATATATCTAGACTGAAAGCAATCGATTAGTGACACGTCAATAGACTTGTGAAAAACTTTATTCTACCAATTATTACAACAGTCTCACGTAATAACGCCACTATTTCTACAATCAGCACTTTACAAAACTTTGTCATGGAAAATTTTGCCCTTTTCCAAATCAATGAAACCACCAACAGCCCGAGGAAATGAAAGTTCTTTCAGTACTTCATCCTCTTCCAAGCTCATTATGAGAGACTAACTGGGTCAGGAAAAAAAAAGCCAATGCGTATTTTTTTCTAATCATTGATGTTCTTTTTTTTTTCTACTTTTCGTTTCTCCACTAACTTTTCCGGAAACTCGTAGTATTTTTCAATTACTCATACAGATGACTACCTTAATGGATCCTAATTGCCTATGGAGCAATAATTATTTCAATTCGCCGATAAATAGTTTGATAAATTCTTATGTTGATGCAGCCCGGAATAATATTTATGTTCACAGTTGTTGTTTCTCATTGAGAGAAATAAAATGTCTGAAGTTGAAAGTAAGTTTGTACTGATAGGCGTGGATAGTACTAGGAGCTGAAGTATACTTCTAGTAACAGTAACAAGCCGACAAATGTACTCTACAATGTTTTAAAGCCCAGATGCACTTTACTGCGGGCTCACATGAGGTTTTGTGGAACGATTCTATCTGCATGAGGGACCGAAACCTGTCGTTTCAGACCATCCACTCTGTTCTCCCTCTTCCTTGCTTACTTCTCCCCCCCCCCCCATTACTTTGTGCACTCTCACCGCCCTCTTGGCAACTAGGAAGTAGTAAAGGTTTGTTCGCGATTTTGCCGCAGTGAAAAGTCGTATGGTACAACGCGTGATCGAGTCATAAACCTCGAATCGTTGGCAGTGTTGTGAACAGCCAAAAGCAAATATGAAAAGAGAAAAGCTGCAGGAACTCAAAAACCAACCCCTCGTTTGGCTTAAACCATTGTTATTATTCTAAAGTATAGCTATAAAACAAACGGGATTATCTGTCGGTCTGGAGCATATAACGAGATTGTTATCATTTTTTTTTTTCGTTCGACCAATAGTTTCCGTCGGACGGTAAAAAAATTAAATTGATTTTTCATTCCAGTGTTTGCGTCATTTACAGGTTGCAATTGGGGGTGAGAAACTCGACAATGTACTCGTATAAAATGATGAAAAAAAAATCCTTCATAAAATCGGAATGAAGAAGAAAGTGCTCTCAAGTGTCAACAAATTAAATTTAGTTTCTCAACCGAGTTATCGGAAAATCTACGTACAAGATAGAGAATGCCATAACCTTAAGGCCAACCAGGCTATAATTCAGCGAAGTAGTTCACCCAGCTTATTATCTACGCGCCAATTAAGCACCTAAGCATTGTTGTGAGAGAGGGTTTTGCTTTTGCAACATTATCTATTTCTCGGTCCAACACCCCGAGGTATAGAAATAATATGGAGTTTCCGAGGATTGAAAATAAAAATTTATCACAGATGCTTGAATTATTATCAGGCCCTGTTGTAATATGGAAAAGAGTAACGGATAATGTGTACGATATTACAGGTTTGTTTTAATTAACCGACGTCGATTCACAATTACCAAATGACCGGCTGGAGGTATGTGGGAATGAGCTATAATACCACCGATCCTGGCCAAACGACTCAATTATTCAATCGTCGCATTGCGGTAAAAGTCTACATGCCAACAACGTTTATTATTTCACTATAATTGCCCTCCCCTCGTTCCTCTCTACTCTCTCGTTTTTCTCGTTGACTAGAAAATATATTAAAAATGAAGAAACTGAAAAGCTGAATTCATACAGAATAAATAATGAACACAAGTTAAAGTAATTACGAATCAACGGAATTAATAATTACGTGAAATACCAACAGTGAAATATTAATATGAAAATTTGGTTATATGAAAGTTAAGTTTTGGGTAAATATCACCAGATAATTTTAGTGAGAATGTTGAATGGGTAGTTATGCCAGCCACCTGTTTTCAACGGCGGATATAGTTTCCGCTAACAGCATTAAAGCCGTCAGTAGGATTCCAGTTCTAGCGGGAGTGAGGGAGAGGAGGGCACGTAATATATATAGAAGTGAGCGTAAAGGCGTCTACTGTAAGCGTATTATCGTAAGGAGCTTATCCAATCGCTGACCAGTGCAATTACATATATTACGATTAAGTTGGTAAACACTTGGTACGAAGTGTCAAACCCTGGTTCACCGCACACTTTGTCTTTCATAGAATAAATGGACGTGGAGGGGAAAGTGAGGAGAAAAAGGGACATATCGGATTTAGGTTGGAATTTGAGTGTTTTAGATGATTAGAATCGTTTGAAATAAATGTAAATATTCGACTGTATAATATTTGACTGAAATGTAACTATGCCATCCTCTCTCGAGTAAAATTTCTTTCTTTCTTTCTCTCCTACTGAAAATATTTCCCCTCGTTCACTTCAATTTCCCTCTTCACGTGGGGATTTTGAGTTTCTGTTTCACCAAACTCGTATTGCACTTCAAAGTTCGGCTAACGCGACGTTCACTGGTGGGTGAACGGGCGGATAAGGATAAAAAGAAGGCCAGAGAAACGTAAAGAGGTGGGGCAGGTTAAAAGGGAGGACGAGAGGGTTGAAAGCGACTCAAGGAGATATAGGTGCCTTGGTATATCTTATCTGAAACTCTTGGGAGAAGACTTTCTTCATTCGTCTTGCTCTGGATATTTCATTTTTCCCTCTTTCTCCTTTCTTTTACTCCTCAAATATTTTCAATAAAATAATTTTTTTTGTTCTTATTCAATTTTATACTTATTTTTCCTCATACTTTGAGCTTCTTGACAGGATAAATCACGGTGTATTGTTGAAGTTTAGTTATTGAATTTTCGAGGTAAAATGTGTAGGAGAAGAGTTCATTCTCCCCTATAAAGATGAGTCTTATTCGTACCGTTTTTATTCCGAGGCAATATTAAATTTGTGCAGAGCGTAAAACGTTATCGGTATATACCCCCGGGAGCATCCGCCAATTTTCACGGATTTCATGAAAATTGTTTCTTATTATATAAAAAAAACATTAAAATGGAGAAAATTCATAAAATGAAGCCTTCAAAATTATTACCATTCTCGAGTTACATGAGACAATGAAATTGGCTTGAATGAGACAAAAAAATAGATGAAAAACGAAAGAGAATAAAAATAAAAGAGAATGTCACCAATGAAGTTCCATCCAGTGGCTATAAACATTGAAGAAAAAGGTTTCCGGGAGGATTGCAGGCCTGTGATTTCGTCTTGGAGAATTTTACGACGTTTTGTAAGAGTTCAAGAGTATATATTGGGCGCAAAACGAGTGAAATAGCGAACAAAGAGGGTAAAAAGTAAAGCAAATAAGAGCACCAGTATATCCAAGGATGCTTCGTTCCGAGTGAGTTCAATCAAGCAATGTGGACAACAAAACCACCGTGCGATCGAGTATAGCCCTCCCCACAAACCGTTAATTGGACGCTGAAGCTGAGTCCTGCTTTACGACGCAATCGAGTCGAATTATCCGACCTGCATTTCCGGTACTGTGGCCAAAGCAATACTACTGTATACATTCATCGCACAGCATTCTCCTTGCCAGTGTACTCCACAAGTTAAGGTAGCATCTTGCCAAAGTGCTTGGGACCATAGCCAATGCTACTACTGGTGTGTTACACCGATCAACAATTCAAGATAGATAACCAATTTACTGTTTTCTTCCTATTTTGCTCCAGTTTTCAGTTGAAAAGGAAATTCTATGAAATTTTTCGTTGAAATTTTTATACCTCATCCTTCTGGAGGAATGAAGAAATCCCGAGAAATTGCTATTGCACAGAAATTCGTGTTGAAACGGAGAAAAAAAACAGGGAAAATGAAGCAACCTAGATTTTAGTACCTGTCGTATACGTGTATGTACTTTGTACATACCTATCATGTGCTACCATTTTTTTTTTGTTCTACCCCATCGTGAAGTCTAATGGTGGGGATAAAGACGGAGAGTGTAAGATGAGACTTGATAGGAGGCGTAAAACGTGGACGAGACGCGAGTGCGAACCTTCGAACCATTGGTAACATTAACTGACCTTTTTTTACGATCCCCTCAAGGCCACCAAGTTGTATTGTGAACGGGACTTAACGTCCCACGCCATCGCTTGCGACCGTAAAAAATAGTGACTGCTACATCTGAGAAGAGGAAGAGACGAAGCAGCAGTGAAACGGGGAAACAAACCCGAGGAATGAGAATAAAAGAGAAAACAACAAATGTAAGAAAAATACAAAGAAGAGGTCAAACCCCGGGGATTGTAGCGCTGTAAAAGTCAAAACGTTTTCATCTTCTACCCTTCGGATAGAAGTCCTCCATAAAAATCCCCCTTTCCACTCATCATTTGCAACTGAAAAGTGAGGTATTGGTTGTTACCAAATATTTATATACAAGGTTTTACAAAAAGAAAAAAAAATCCCACTTGCAAAAACAATTTTCACTCTGAGCCCCACGTTTCAGTCACTCACACCCTTGCATATATATATCACTCCACTTCAATTGCTATCCTGTCATTGGCCGTGAGTGTTTTCACTTTTTATTTTTTTTTTCGCTTTTTTTTTATATATTGTTCCTGTTTTCGACATTTTCTGTCAACTCTGTAAAATCCCGATTTTGTAATTGAAGAGCACTGTCGATTAACAAAAAAAAAAGAAGATAAATAAAATAAATAAAACAGAACAACAGAGAAAATCAGAAGAAAAAACCAGAGGGAGAATGAAAATCCCTGTGCAGTTACGGGTAATAGAGTTTCAATCGGATATATACGTATACGGCTTTGAAAAATCCATGAAATAACCGTAGGGTATTAAAGTGTATGGGTAAGAAAATGATGAAAAAGTAAATAGAAAAATATTTAAAAGCCATTTTTGTGACGTATTGGCGAAGAGAGGAGCAAACGTTGCACTCGGAGAAGATGGAGGGGTCGACAAATCGATGGGGTTACGTTAGGTGGAGAGTTAGAGAGCTAAGTAGGGGGGATAGAAGAGGAGCACAGCATATGAGCGCCGGATCCTATCTTATCAACGCATTATTCAACGACGGTGGCTGCTCAGGACTCTAACTGCCTGAATTTGCATAAATCCATAGATCTCTGCACACTCTGGAGCTCTCACTTGCTCTCGCCGTAGGATCGCGCGTATGGACTACAGTACCATAGTATTGGACGCGTTTCGCACGCTAGTCGTGCTCTCTATCCATCTCACCGATGTATGCATACAGCAAATTACAGTGCCCGCAAACGGAATAGTGGGCGGGTACGCAGATGAACCAGTCATCCCTTTCAACTATTCCTCTCCTCCATCCTCATCCCTCTGTACCTATGTCAAGGGGCCAATTGTTCATGGTGAGGTCACTAATTTGCATCCTACCTTCATTTGCCATATAACAGGGCGAAAAAATTATCTTTACCTCTCTTATTTAATTTTTATTTTTATCCCATAATTCTTTATCATGTTTATATGCAGCATGGAACTCTTGCTAATTTGCAAGAGAAACAGCAAGTGCAAGATACGTTAATATTTTTGTTTTGGGTTGAAGGAAAACAGTACGTGCTCTGTTAACGATCGGGAATGACAATAAGATTCCTCAGAGTCTGCTCGAAGGTATTGTAGTGGTTCGTTATCCTCGGTTGCGACAAATCGTGGTGTAAATACCGACTGGTACGTGTCTCGTGGATTTTGGGTTTATCCTTTGAGTGTAAATCGGAACAAGGGAATTCGCCAAATAAATCATTATTCGGTAAAATTTTGCACAGTAAAATATTTTAATTTATTTTCATCTACAATAGGAATGTAAACTGTTGGAGTTTTGAGAGTGAAACAAAATATATTTGCTTTTTGTATTTTTAATATTTCAATTTGAATTAAATCTACAAAGTTTTAAATGAAATTTATGGCAGCAATTGTAAAATATTTTTCTCTCCGTGTTATTGCCAAATTTATGTTCTCAACGGAATTAATATCGTGTGAATGTAAAGTGGTATTTTCAGTTAGCTTTTTACACTCAGTCTCTCTCACTTCTCTTTTGAAATTTCGGGGATGTTCAGTGGCGGTAATTCGTGGCTCGTAATAAATTTCGCATTTACCAATTCTGCTAGCGACAGGAATTATCCGGCGTTGCGCGAGTCACCGTCAGATTCACTCGATTCAGTTCGATTGCACGGGAAAAGTAAAATCTGGAGAGGAAATAGGAACGAACTCTACAGGAGAGTCTCTGTCATTCATGCTTACTCTCTTCCTCCATCCCCCTTGTATTCATCTCTCGATTTTAATTTTATTTTTTTTTTCACTATCATTTACTAATTTGTTACCGGTTCACGAACACTCTGAGAGACATAAAGTGAACTGAATTTTCGCGTGACTGAATAATGTATTCTCTATTGATAATAGAAACAAATTATGACACTGGAGCTTCGAACGTCTTTGGCAGGTGTATATATTCACGGAAGTGCAGTTAATTAACGCCATCCAGGAGTCTCTGGAACACCTCAAACCATTCTTCCCCTTTTTCTCCCCTCTTACTTTCAGTAGCCATTTGCTTTTCCTTTTTCTTTCAAAACTCGTTCGTAATTAAGGCGCTCCTGGGAGTAAAGAAAAAAGGAAACGAAAAAAGTAAAGATGGAGACGTAGCCTGGGTAAAAGGAAATAGTGAACGTAGAGATGAAAAATTAAAAGAAAAAGAAAGAATAATAATAATAATTATAATGAAAAAAAGGATATTAAAAACGAGTGAGAGAAAATTCATACATGAAAGTATAAAAATCAGTTTTTCTGTTATTCATAACTCTTAATGAAATCCAGATAGGAATATTACGGGTAAAATAAAGATATTGGAATTTTAATATTCTCTAAAAAGAAAATCACTTGAAATGAGCGAAATTGTGAGTTGGAATTGATTTTCAAGATTTCTTCAAAATTCAACTATTTTAAGCAAGAATTGAAAATTAGTTCTTTTTGTTTTTGGTTCTTTTGTGATTTTCTGTGAAAATCTCTAGTTTTATCAAACGTACGCTGAGAGAAAAAAATGCTAGTATTTAGTAATTCGATGTTTTTACGACAAAGAACGATTGAAACAAGTAATTTTGTTATCCTTTTAAAAGCGATGGATTTTCTAATAGTAAATCTGCATTGTTATAGAAGCATATTTTTCTAGGGAAGAAAAAAAATATTATTCCACTTTTTATCGCAAGAAAAACGTTTACTGAATTCTAGTATTCTTTTTTCATAGTGTAACCTGAAAATTCAAAAACGAACGAAAAATGAGTTCATTCCCTATTGATTTGCATTGTTTTAAATTAATTTTCAATATTTCCTGATGGATTTAAAGTGCATTTTATCAAACTTTGATTTTTCCTCATCACTACAATGAAAATCAGAGAAAATTAGTTCAAAATCATTTGAATTGATGGCAAATGAGCTCAGCTTTGAGCTAATTCTTGACTTTTTATGCTATGATTATCAAAATTGGCGATATTTCCAAAGAACGGAAAAAATTGAAAATTCAACGAGAGAAGACGGTCGAATTACCAAAAAAAAATTCCAAAAATTAATTTAAACTCATGTCTCTAATCGTAAATTTCTTCCGTTCTTCACTGAAATCATTAAAAAAATTCTATCCCCAACCGTTCATAGGAATCTCCCCTCTACCCTACTTCTTCCCCTATTTATTAATGAATTTGTGATGCACACATTTGAAATTCCCATCAGTGAAATTATTGAGGTAACTGAACTTTATAATGTTCCACCCTTAATCCATCGTGAACGAGGTTTATGCACCCGTTCTCACACAATAGCTCCCATCTCAACTTTTTCCCTCTACATAGTATACCATTCTGCACACAAAAGTAAGCCCCACACATACAAGCACACAAATAAACCCAAGTATACTCTTTCCCTCTTCTGTTGTAGGTAAAAGTGGGACTAGATGCATCACGAAGACGCTCTTCGTCACTTATCGATTTTCGATCTGAGCGTTGAAGCGCAAGAAACGTCTCGCGATAATGCTACTATGGCTAATAACGGGAACGATAACTTAACCGCGCTCCATTCACTCTCAGTCCCACTTCACTATACAAACTCTTCCCGTTTCACAAGCCATTCCACAATTTTTCTCTGCCTCATACCTTGGACTTCACCTGCAGCAATATGCTCAGCAACACAACCCCTCTATTCCGCTCTATTAAAACAATTCCATCATCTCAGTCCATCAATTCATCATAAAATTTGAATTTTACTCCATTATCAGCCCCTCAAGAGTTCCTTATTGATTTCAAGTTTCGTATTCTCTCTTCTTTTTTTCCTCTCCGTTTTATTTACAATTTTCCTTTAATAATTAATAACCACGCATTAACTATTAAATTTCAATCTCGCCATAATGTTTCATTAATGATACATATTTGAATTGTTATTTTAATCTTTAGCTTTCGGATTATAACCTCGAACGATCACAAATAGTACGGTCAGGGACAGAGACAAATTGTTAACGTTTGTTGCAAATTAATTGTCATCATTTCGAAATTTTCATTCGACAATTCCATCATAATGTTGTACCTCATGACTCACGAGGTCACTAAATGCACATAAGCAGCACCAAAATAAATCAGTAGCTACAATAGTACTCAAATTACGAAGCAAATAACATTTGAATTGTCTGTGTATCAATTACTCAATTCACTGACTAAAATCGTTTCAACTGTTTAATTGATGAAATCAGAGGAGAATTGAGATCCAATGGATTTACGAAATTTTAGGGTAAAGGGATTGAATTTTGAGGGGGTCAGTGATAATAGGTGAACAGTCAGAAGTGCATTGAGCCTCTCGACCTCGTCGAACAAGCTTCGTGTACTCGAAACCACCTCCTTTCGCCCGCCTTCACCCCCTTCAAATTTTCACCCTGATGCACCATAATGCAACATCATGAGCTCGCTCACGACCGGTCAAGTGTTCATCTCCGAAGCTTCATTCTGGCGCAAATGCCGAGCTTTTAATTGATGACCTGGGCCTTCTCCACTATTTCTCCTCCCCTCTCTCCCTTCAGGCTCATCGCTTCTGCACCTCCCTGCACCCCTGGTGCATTTACATATATCCAGCTATGGGTACCGATGATTGATCGACGCTATCGCGGAACTGCGGCTTCCGGCGTCCGCATCCACGACTCATACCTCCTCTCTCTCTATCTTTCGCTTTCTCTCTCGGAAAATTTATATCGATTCTTGCGTCGATGGCTCAGCGTCCAAAAAAATTTCCATCACTTTATATCTATAGATATTGCAATTTTTTTTTTTCGCGATATATAGCATTCAGTGACAGTGATGATTATCGATTTGATATATCAAAATGTTAAATGGCATTTTCAAACGTTTTTATTCATTCAATTTTTTTTTCATTCACAGTAAAAAATTGTTTCTGGCAATTGACAGTGATAATTCATCCTTGTAGCATGAATTTTTTGATTATACCATAAAACGTAAAAAAAGGTAGGCTAATTATCATTTGTAGTATGTATATGGAGTAATTTTGTTTCCAGCGTGGACTTTGGCTACGTTGTTGTTTTGCTGGGTATGTCAACGACCCTGGGGCCGGGAGGGAGCCGTCACACGGTAATTTACATGGCAATTATTGTGTTGCCTAATTATTGTGCTTATTACTAACAGCGCAAATATGAATGAATTTATCAGAACGGGAAAATCGTTGAATAAAAGAGAATCGACATAATTTTTAAATGACTATGAAATGACATGAATGATAATGAAGCTGAATGTCACGTTGAGAGGAGTAAAAAGTGGGAGAGAAGAGGGGGAAAAAAATAGATAAAAAATAGAGTTCAGTATTGTGGTTAGGTAAAATCTTGAGAAATCGAAATTGCAGGTTTTCGGGGTGAAACGCTGGACTGTCGTGTACGTGACTGGATTGTCGGAGTGTATACGAAAACCATGGAGTCTCGGATACCCTCCCTGGCCAAGATAAATAGGATATTCTAGGATAAACGCTTACCTACGTGCTTTTTCGTTTGGCTATATACGTAACTTTTTTTTCGGGGTCCCGGGCTCTCTGCCGTCTTGCCATTGTGAACACGATTGGAATTTACTAGAGGTGTGCGAATATTCAAAACTTTGAATAATTCATGGTGAATTGAATACGAATAATTCAATTCAATACTGAATTGAACATTCAGTACTAATGAATTTTATGAATAGTTC
>JABSMS010033329.1:0-25645 GCA_018902275.1 Aleiodes sp. PSUC_FEM 10030003
AGACGTAAGTTAGTATTCTTATGAAAAAATGAGTGTAGATTCAATTTTTGGAGATTTTTAAAAAATGGCACTTACGCCCTCTTGACTCTAGGGCGACGATACGATGAAATATTAATAAAATCGAAGACGATATTTTTTGAAAACATTTGCCGAAGGAAGGTCGGTGGTGGTTTATTTAATTATTATTTGATGAATAATGATAATATGTGATGAAATATTAATAAAATCGAAAACAATAATTTTTTTTTTCATTCTATTATTTTCATTTCCATTTCTTTCCTGAAAATAAACAATTATGATGTCTTTATCGAGTAGTTTAGTGTGAAGCTAAGTGGCTGAGTTAATTCATTCCGGTTTTGTAGTCCTCTCCAGAGGTATTACGAATTCTAATTCCATTTAACAGTATGTCTACCGTCCACTCAATTATATTAAAAGGGGGAGAAAAGGAGAGAGAGAGAGAGAGTTAGCTTTAAACACTCCGCTTACAATCATTTGAATGAGAAATGTACGCGACTAGATTTCAAACAACCGTCTTATTTACTTAAGGCGATCTGAATTCATCTGAAAACAATTTTCATTATTTTATTTTCTCCTTTGCAACTGCGCAAAATTTATTTTTCTCGGAAAACGTTTTAATATCGAGGCTTCATTTTCGAATTTGTGAGGAATTTCCACGGTTTAATTTACCAGGTATTAATTCATTACCAGTAATTGAATTTATTGAATAAGGTGATTTCCAAGAATGGAAAATTTAGAAATTCAAAAGTATGAAATTTAAAGATTTCAAAATCCCAAAATATAAAATTAAAAAGTTGAAGAATTCGAACATTCAAAAATATAGAATTAAGAAATTAAAAAATTCGAATATTCAAAAATATAAAATTCAAAACTTCAAAAATTCAAAAATATAGAATTTATAAATTTAAAATCTAAAAATCGAAAATTTTTAAAATTGAAATAAAAAAATTCCAAAATTCTAAATTATGAAATTCCAAAAATAAAAAATTCAAAAGATCATAAAATGAAAAATTCCAAAATACCAGAATTTACATGATTCGCGCGAAGCGTGCGTCTTAGTCTGGTCAGAAAAATGAGCCGTTTTATTTTACCGTTTCACTACTGAAATACAGGGTAGTTATGCAGCATTCGTAGCTCTCTACCTCATGCTATGCCACTGAGAAGAAAATACTAAGAATTTCAAGGTAAAAATGATGAAAAATCCTCTCGTTCACATCACATTGACCTGCTCAAGTAGAAAATTTCCTCTGCATTTGGCAGTTTTCCTTTCTCTACTGAAGAATTCAACAGGAAAGTGGTCAAAGGCGGTATGTCGCAAAATTTCTCTCACATTCATCCCTAAATATCTCTGAAACGAGTGGGTTTAGCGAAAAATTTCGAGAAATCTTTTTTCCTCAATGTTCCCGAGATATTTCGAAAGTAATGTAGATAGAATCTTCCGACTTATGCTTTTTATTATCTGCACTTGCACTTTTCCTTCTGTTCACGTATAAATTAACACAAACAAAAGAATCATGAGACTTGCTGAAGTTAAATAACTCCTCATTCCCCCAATGCTTAAAAAAATCTTTCCTCCGCATCATCGGCCGAAGCTATCGGAACCCCTCAATCTCCTATTTTCCATTGAAAGAAAAAATGATTTTCACCTAAAAAAAAAACTCAATCAAAACCTTTAAACGAAAAATTCTTGTCCATTCCCTCTAAAAAAAAATAATAGAATAGAAAAATACAAGACACAATAGCTCAGTAAACTTAACAAAAGACTTCAATTATATGTGATATCAGTTTCCAATTAAAGTAGAACAAAATAAAATCTGTAATGAAGCCCGAGTTTATTTTTTTCCATCTCTTTTTCACTCTATATATCCTCATTCTGGTTTGTTTTTTGTCAATCCTGGTAGAGAACCGTAAAATAGAAACTTTAGGGGCATCAATAGAACGAGACATTGAACTGAATAGAGTAGTTGAGGGGGGCCAGAGGGTGGATGACGCGAGAAGGAGAGGCGAGAGGGGAATTTTAGTCCTCCTCTTTTCTATATATTGTACCTATACAACTATGCTCTCATCGACCCGAAAACCATTGAGAATTGTCGGCGCGCCCGGGGTTCACGAAATAGGGATGGCTTATTTCCAATACGGCGATTGGCTCAACTGAACTTTTTTTTAAATAAAAAAAGAAGGAAGAAGAGGCAAATTAGTATTGAGATAAAATAGGCAGCCCTTCCTAATTTGTGACTAACCAGTAGATTACAGTAAGCATTCTACTAAATACTGTATACAAATCATTTTGAATTGAGAATAAAGAATGGAGGATGCCTTTTTTCTTCTTTTAAATTCTTTGAATGGCATAAGAAAATGCTGCCTATGGGTGTTGGATGAAAGACCAACAGACAAGGTGAATAGGAATAGAATAAAAGGATGGAGGGAAAATAATAATAATAATTGTTGGGACGGAGGTTGACCGTTTGGTTTGGTGCGTCAAGCTGTCTGTAACCTTCTCTCTGTGGGAGTTATTATTTGTCTGTGTGTTCTGCGTGCGTGTTGAAGGAGTGCGGAGGAAGGAATGCCGACGGTAAGATTCTTTGGTACCTAAATATCCAAAACGGTGTGAGGAGAGCATTGGAATCCTAACCACTGCCTCGAGGGGCCATTCGTATCAATGACATATATTTTGATCTGTGGGTCACATTCCAGTGGTACCAGACTGCTTGGATACACTACAGTATTAAGAAAATCATAATCAAGTCTGGAGTGAAATATTTCGGGATAATTCTTGGGTTTATTCTCATTTAATTATGTTCATTTCTGGGGTAATTTTTTTAATTGGGAATAATTAAAATTTGGATATTTTTTTAGGGTTGGTGATCTTTTGGTTCAATTGGAATTGCAGAAAAAATGGGAGGAATCGATGTTGAATTTTTTTCGGAGTTTAGTTCGAACTTTTGGGGGTTTCTCTTGAGCGTTTTATCGATTATAATGATTAGAGGAAAGAAAAATTGCGTGTTCTCTGGGTAAGGGAAGGGTTGAGCGACTTTTTCTACACGAGAAGAGTGAAAATGCGAGAACTGTTCGATTCGAAATTCAATGAATTGTATGGAAAAAACAGAGAGAACATTTTGGCTCATGAAACTTTCTGGGGAAAAGGGGAACCAGGCGAAGGGTGACATAGGTGAATAAGGAGGACTCTTCTGTTCAAGGCAGCAGCATCAAGATTGCTGTAAACTAACTTTCTGCGGGATCTATGGTGGCAAGATTCAAGAATAAGCTACAGGTTGAAGATCTTCCAGGTGTTCGATCCCCACCGAGTTTCCGGAATTGCGGAAACTCACCATATATTCTTCACAGTCATGTTTTCTTACATTTTCAGGAACTTTTTCATGGATTCTCATGTCGTACGTCAGGAGAGATTAATTGAAGTAGTAAAGTCGTTAAGATGCACGTTTCACATTTCGGAATTTGAGCCTCTCAGGAAAATTATATAACCGGGACAAAACCTATGATTAATACTTGAAAATTCTTAAAATAATAATTATTCCGAAGGTTTTTTTAAATTCCTGATTATTAGAACTGGCCATGTCAGTAGAAACTTTATTAAAAGACTAATTTCGAGTGAATAAAAAGATAGAAACAATTTTTTTAAACATTTTTCAACTCCAATGGAATTAATGTTTCATTTGCATTAGGCAAACCTCTTCAAGATACATTTATTCTCGAAAAATTAAAAAAGATTTCACAAAAATTCGAATGGTAAGGGTTTTTACTACAGAGGAAGAAAAATTGTTCAAAATATTCTTTTTGCTTACTTTTAGCGTAATCTTGATCTTAATCATTTACGGATATCAATTAATCATTGTGAAGAAATAAAGGATTAATAATTTTTCAATGCTTGACCATTTTTGATGGATCTTTGTGCATTTTTCGGGGGCCTTTTTAATTATTCATTTTTTTTTAATGAGAAAGTCTAGAAGTTGCTTTTTGCAGGTAAAAACCGACCAATGTGAAATAGCTAAGTCGGTTTTCAGTCTAAAAAACCAGCAGACTGAGTTTGTCGTCTTTGGCACATCTCAGAAGCAGATTAAATACCGACGAAGATGAAGATTCTGGTCATTAAAATTTTTCTAAGTCCTTTAAGAACTTGGAAAAAAATTTTCACCAACTTTTTCCTGTACCCAGACTATACATTTGACTCTCATAACGATAATCAGAATTAGTTGACTTATTAGATATAATATCTCAGTATTACTTCGTTTTTAGATTCATCATTCTAGAAATCATGTATATTTTGATAAGGCTGAACTGAATTCTTTCTTATTGACTTGTTATCTCAATCCTGATTTCTTAATAATTCTCAAAAAATGAATCACAATCTCATTATTACGTATCATTCCTACGTTATGTCACTCTTTTCAATGTTTTCATCCAATTCAATCTACGACGTTTATCGTTATTGAATTCTCTAATATTTATTCTTAATGAGGTAAAGTGATTAATCTAATTTAATCGCTATAATTGTCATTCAATAACATTCTATTAAATTTTATCGAATTTGTCAATATACTTACTATCTTCCTCCTTTTGTTATTGTTCAATTCAATTTCAAATCAATATACCAGATGAGGGATCTTCATTGGAGTCCAATCGTTGTTACGAAGTTAGGAATTGCTCTTAGTTATCTTCTTCCTTCTTCAAAAATAAGTACTTATATGTCTATGAATATATAAATATATATGTACTTCACCGAATTAACTTCAATAAAGAAAACGTCAAAAGTTAAAGAAAAAAAGTCAATTGTTCGCGGTAAATTCATTCGAAAATTCAACACATCCCTGATGTAAAATGTGGAATTGATACAGAAGCCAACTCAAATGGGAAGTCAATCATTAAAAAAGAATAAGAAAAAAGACTAAGTATTTTTGTGGTCGACAATCGATTCTTTGTCCATCGATCAAGAATCGATGGAAAATTGATCAATTTTCGTGTTTCCAAAGTGACCAGCAATCGAGTGAGTGTTGAGCGCATGGACAACACGATCATGACGTCCGTCAGGGATGCAAATCTTTCTGTTACTCCTAACGGTCGAGACCAGCTATTCCGAATTTTCCCGAGATATTTATGATAACAATTAATTTATCGTGTAATTTCCTCGATTTCTTCACTGAATCTTACAACTCATCGCCTCCATCTCTAATTTGTGCGTCAGAATATTTTTAATCAACAACGAACACTCCGTTCTTTCGAATTAAATTCCTGAAATAATTACTCCAAAAAAAGTCATTATAATGATATAAATAAGATTAAAAAAAAAGAATGAAATAATCTCATTATATATTTTTCTATAGAATTGTTGGTGGGCCTCTCAATTTATCCCATTCCCTTGCAACACATTCGTGCACATCTGTGTATTCTTTTATATTGACGCTGCCGCGAGCTTGTATTCGTGTTTCTTTGAAGAAAAACCTGCCAGTCATTTTGTATGCGTCTGCCGGTGGTATATACGACTCCTTCATTTCTCTATATCTTTTTCTCTATTTTTTTTTCAAATTCTTTATTTCAAGACTTCTCTCTTTCTCTCACCTCGATTTTGATCGGTTAGGCATCGTCAGGGCTACATTGTTCGCGCTTTCTTAATGATGTGACGTGAAAGATGACAGGTATATACACAATTTCAGGTATTCTTTTTTCGTCTTTCCCTCCTCTTTTTTCCACTGCCCTTATACACAAATTTATTGATATTTATTATTCGTGTTCAGTTAAGCATATCGTGAAGAAGGTATTGGTAATACAATTCGCGTTTCATTCAATCTTTGCAGAATGGTTAATGCCCTATTTCAAAGAGATTAAAATAGTGAATCGTTTCATTTTACTTTTGGGCAAAAGGGGAATCGGATTTTCGTAATGCCTATTGAATGACCTGCAGATTTTCAATAAGTAACAATGAGAGACGCGCGTTAGAGGCGGCAAGACAAATAAACCAATGATGCCTGATTCTTTTATTTGTTGGAGGTTAAGGTGCAACAGTTTTCCACCATTCCATTTCTATTATTCAATGCTACTGAATGTTATAAGCACGTACCTTCGAAATAGTTCGTATTTTTCAAATGCCTTCCTTCTTCTTCATCTTTTTTTTCTGGCGATCGCAGCTGCTTCCGTCTGCAGTACAAAAGGGCTCGCCTCAAGGGTAGTGGCCCCGATCTCTTTGTCGAATGATCCGTGAAGCCAGCGACTCTCAATTCTTGTGTGTTCTTCCTTATGGCCTGTGTGTCTCTTTATTTTTTTCATTTCTTTTCTTCTTTTTTGGTGTGAAAGAAAAGTGATATTGTGTGTAGTGAGGGTCAAGTTTTGAGTTTAGCAGGGTGAAATTTAGTTGAGATACTCTGTGTACAATGACAATGGGTAAACGTTTCAAAGAACTTTTTTTTATTCAGAGACATAATATATTTTAAGGACAATGAGACGCTTTTTTTGCCGGTGGACTTTGGAGAAGCATGTGATAATTTCTTCCGTTCAAATATTTGCGGGCTCCTCATTTTTATTTGTTGGAAGTTTATTCAAAATGATGAGACAATAAATTTCATTGTGTATTATTTCTCGTTAGTGGAATGAACTCACTTTTTTTATTCCGATGGAAAACGTTATAGTTCAATCAAAGAATTGAAATTCATAATCTTCTTATTGAATCCATTCGATCATATGCATTTGCCACCTGTTATTTTGGTACATGGCTATGGTATGTCCATAGGTTTTGTACAAAAAAGAAGGCCAAGGGAACGAGAATACCCATTGTCTTCCGCTAGAGCGAACGATCGATCGAGCGACTCAAAAACAGAGCGCTCGACCCTCGATTACGAGAACAATATGACAATAGACTTTTCCTTTAACAGCGACAGTATAACGTCCGTGGGTTGAGAAAAATCCGCATCCGCGCGTTGTTGGGGCTCCTGGTAGCAGGAAAAAAGGAGAAAGAAATTGAATGAGGGAGAGAGAGAGAAATTCCCCCTTCCGTTTGACGTAGATGGTGGGCATTCAAGCTCCTCAATGATAGCCGTCATCACGTTGTTATATTGTTGTCACGATGATTTAGGTATTATTCCATTTTTTTTTCGCTGTCAAACCACCCTCTTAAGTTAAATAAATTGTAACACCAAGTACTTTCTAGTATGGTAATACTAACTATTTATTATTTTTAGGTAATCATCTGTTTTTTGGGGAGGATTACAATAATTGTAGATTAAATTTTTATTTTTCATTTTTTTGCGCAGTTACAATACGATGGATCCAGTTAGGGTAAATTCTATCTGTTATAATGCAGAGTTTTCTTATTCCTTTTTTTTCAATTTTTCTTCAATTTTTTTTTAAATCTTAGTGAATATGATAATTGTTAACAATTACAAATATAAGGTTGCCTAATTGTTTATACAGTGACGTTAATGTTGTCATTGACAACGAAAAATTTCGTATTTCTGCGAAATTTTTAATTGCTTGTTTTCTTTTATTTTAAAATTCACAGTGACGAGTGGATATATATCAATCCAATATTTTTTTTTCTTTTAATTCACAGATTTTTTTTATTTATTTATTTAATTCGTTTTTTTATTTCTTCTTATTCATTTCATTATTCAAATAATCATGAAACTATTAAATTTAAAAACAACAAAACGCGTCAATAAAATGTTGACATAACGAGTGCAAAGAATATAAGATTTAAACAATAATCAATAATGACTCGATAAAATGAAATGAATTGTTTATGAAAGAAAGAAAAAAATATAGTATCAATAATTCACGTGCAGCAGTTCATCGGTCGTACGACATTTATAAACTCTGCTTTTTTTTTCTTCATTCTTTCAATTTTCAATTTTTTATTTACTTGACTCGCTCAACGATTTGTTGGTTTGTTTTGTACGTATACAAACGCACGAATATTAACGATTATTTATTAGCAGCACAGTGTAGCAGCAGAGTAGCGCAGCGACGGCGGTAACAACAACACGAACAACATGAATAAATATTTTTCCTTTTTTTTTCATTCCATTATTGAAACAAAAAATGTCGTTCTAGTATACGTATCATCGTTGTTATTAGAGAGAGTTATAGTACACGAGTTTTTGAGTTGAACTGTTAGAAATTTCTTTTCCTTCGAACTTTTTTCGAAAGTCCAGTCATTGAGGGGGGATAAGAATTACTGAACGATGAAAACTTAATGTTTTCCGATTTAGAATAAAATTGGTTTCCGGATTTTTTCTCGATAATCGCCACTGTGAAAAAACAAATTGCAAAAGAAATTTCTAACAGTGAAACAATGGGAAATTACTGAACTGATGCCAAACTGTGAAGATTTTTTTTATCTACAAATGAAAAATGAATTTAATAACCTATGATTGTTATTTACAATAACTGCTTGTGCTTTTTTCCATTGCAACGGCGATAGTCTCTGTACGATGGCAAAATTTTGTTGATTGTGAACAGTCGAATGAAAAATATTTCTCAATTAAGAATGAATTTTTTTGGTGTTAAAAACTTTTTTTCCTGTTAATTATTGGCGGAGATATTCGTAGTTGAGGGAGTTGCCGTTAGATGGCGCGCGGAGCGTGGGAAAATCCTTAGCCCCACTCCGCGTAAAGTTGAACGACAAACATCTCGATAAATAATTTAGATACAAGAAAAATTGTTGGAATTGAATTTATTAATTTTGAAGAGAGGAATATTCTTAGAATTTCGATTTTTTTGGAATCAAAATATTGCCAGCGTATTACGAGCAAGTTCCCTTTCCACGATAATTACTAATCAAGTTGTTTATATCTTCATGTCCATTGGACATAATCAATAGAACAACGATGATACTAGTGAATGCTGAAATTGATTGATTCACCATTCATCCACACGTGAGATCAGCAGTTCACGTTTGAGAAGAGAGAGGCTCAAGGAAGAAAGAAAGAAAATTTGAAAAACTGAAAACTATAATTAAACAATTCTTGATAAATTTTACGCCGATTTCGCACTGCATGTTTTCACTTTTTTTTAATAAGTTTATAATATATATTTTCATATGATCTATTTATATCTATTAATTCTATAAGAATCATTTATTTACATTTATATAATTTTCCAAATTGGCAGGAAGAATTTTTCGTACATGAATACCTCTGTATCATTGTTAAGATGATTGTAACAGAGTTGTATCCATTATTCACCGAAAATATTGAGAGCTACAAAAAAAAATTAATCAATCAATATGTCAACCAGAATAAATACTGATTAATCGATAAGAATTGATTCATTCGATGTCCAAAATTTTTTTTAACTGCAACCATGATTATTTATTCTCTCAATACAATCACGGAATAACGGAAAAAACTCTGAAGAAATCCCAAAGATGATGAATGAGATAAAAATCAAAAGAAAGCTCCCGAAAATTAACGAACAAAGGATCATTCTAAGAATTGCAAATTTATGGATTATTTTTTTTCTTTTGTACGTTTATTATCTTAACAAATTTATCATTAATTTCCATTAATTTAAGGTGGATAAATTGGCGATTGATATTTGCTTACGACTGATTGTAGCTACGGCCTATCGGGTCAGAAGATAACAGTTAATGGCCGCCGAAATGGTGGCTCATTACCAGGTGTAGCTGTTGATTGATAACCAGGATACTGTGGCCCTAATAAACCAGTTGCTTGTACACTACCAGGATAATAACCTGGTAAACTTGAGCCAGGACTTGCTGCTGATGATGTTGGTGTTGATGTTGTACTTGCTGACGATGTACTGTGCTGTTCATTTGTTCTCTCAGTTGTATTATGATGTTTCAATACATCTGGTGAATCGGCAGCTGGTGGTGATCTTGCGGGACCGCCACCTGGACTTGAATCCTCGTATAATTTATTGGCATCATAATTCGTGTGATTGTAGTCGCCAATTGGCTTTTGATCCATGTATAATTTTGATTGTTCAAAGTATGCTTTTGCTGAATCTAAATAACTGCGATCCAAATATTTTGGACTTGAGTCGAGATACTTCGGATCGGGATACATGCTCATTGCTAGGGTACTTGGTGGCATGTAAGCAGCGGCACGGTACTTGTCAGCCTCAGCCATTGAATATTTCATGGCATCCATTGAGCTCACAACCTGTAACATTGAATTAATTTTTTTACGGGGTTAATGCCGTGGTTATTTATCATAATGTTTCTTTCATGGGGATGAAATTTGTTGGGGTGAATTTTACGGAGGAAGAGAGAGGAGGCGAAATTAGTGGATGTACTTCTGAGAACCGGTATATTTGAATCAACCTGCTGGTGTTTATATCTATTAGGGAACTCGCGTGTGTTACGGAGATGACTAATTGTTGGGGGGAGATCGCGGTGCAATTTCCAAATCAAATGGTTGCATGAAGCTTCCCTGATGACGATCTCTACATGGTGTAGAACATGGAAACGGAAGAGGCGAATGGTTGTAGGAACATTTTTCAATGTTTCTTAGTTAAAAGCTGACTCCAACTCTATTCATTTGATTGCCCAATTCGAAAAACTCTGGAAAAAAAATCGCGATCTCTTATTTGGATGAAGTCGCCTACATTTTTGAACGAAGAATCGAATGAATAGCGACGCTGAATGTCTCCGGCAGTGCGGCTTTATTCTAAGTCAAATAGTTAAAATAGCTCCGTTATACGTCTGAATATCTTAACTACGTCGCCACTGATTGGGTCCCGGTTGCTCTTTTATTCGAATCGCTAATATATTCAGAAGTCAACAGAAGGAAAAAAAGTCGCCATTCAATTACCATTTTTTGTAGACTAATTTTTAAAAAATTCTTAACGATTCAAATCAAGTAAATTCTTGTCATCTTTATTCGTAAGAATTCCGATAAAAAAAATTAAGCTTCTATTCTCAAATTTTCTATCATCTGACTATAATTAATAGCTCCAAAAAAAATGAAAAAAAATAGGTAGTCCATATAATTTCGTTGGCATGCAAAATTGCAGCATTTTATCACGATTATTCACGTATTATTCTAATATAAGATATCCCTAAATTTTACCACTCGGACATTTCCAACTGATGAAAAAGAAGAAAATAAAGAAAGGTAAAAGGTAGAAAACACATTTTTCTGAGTTATATTCAAAAGAACCAACAGCCAAAGCATTTAGTATAAACGAATCCCTTTTATCACGAGGACAAAAGTAGCAATCGCTATAAATTTCGTTACGGTTTCTTTTGAGAAAAAGAGTCACGCGTGTATACATGAAAACAAAAAAAAACAAGACAAAACACCTAGAGAGACAGAGAGAGACAGAGCGGGGATGAGAGTGAAGAATAAAAAGAGCAGAAATGAGAAAAAAATAAGAGGAATGAAATACATTAAAAAAAAAGGAACAAGAATAAAAAAAAGCAGCAAAGCAGCAAATGAAATAAGAAAAAAGGTGCGAAAGATATTCTCAATTCTATATATAATTCGTTGAGATGCCGGTTGGATCCTTTGTCGGGTCGTTAAGCGGCTTTGTCCCGGCGTATGATTTACACCACAGTCTAGTTCTTCCACTTGCAATACCTCGTTCTTGTATATGCGTCCAATTGATTATCACTTCGAGAGCCACATGCTTCTTTTCTTTTCCAGCCCCCCTGCTCTCATCCCACCTCAGCTCTGTGGCTCATTCTCGCAGAGATCTTTGGCCTCTTTGGGAGGTTTATACGGTCCTGGTTCGTTGACTAGCTCCTTTTGATTCGCAAGACAAATTTACATATCTCCCGCGTCCGCAAAAAACTCGACAATACGAAAAATATATTTCGTTGTTTTATTTTCGTTCCTACTTTGTCATTTATTTTTATCCCCGATATCTTTTACCCGTGAATTCAATGAAAATTATGATTGAATTTATCCAATCGAAAATAATTTGAAACAATAGCCAAACATTTTCACTCATAATTGAAACTACAGTGTTGAACATATATGTGACACAATTTTGCATTGTCTTTGGAGACAGGTAACACAGTGTTGTGCACCGTTAATTATGTGTTGGTTTGGGGGAGGGACGGCAAGAGAAAAGCCGATGATGAATAGTATAACATTTACAATATCCATGTAATTTCGTGTACACTGTTGGAGTTCAACATCGCAGTTTAGTTTACACACGCAGTCATATATGAATATGAAACACGTGTCTCTGTGTTCTACCATTTCCGTTCGTTCGTTTCTTCATTTCTATTTCAAATTCCTCACTTCTTTTCTTCTAGTTTCTTTTTTATTCATTCTTCATTCTCGTTTTGAATTATAACGAATGGAAAAACCTTGGAATTTTGTTTTATGAGTTTACAATACGGGAGAAAGAGGCTTCTTGTAATATAAAGAGTCAAATGGATACGGCATATTATAAAATTCAAAGTAACAATAAAAATCAATAAAGATTAAGGAATTTTGAAATGGTCATTCTCGTTAATTTAAATTCTTGAAAACATTAACAGGTAAAATGATTTGTAATTCTTCTGTTTGTATGAGAAATAATATTTCCAATTTTTCAAATGGCCTGACTCGAATAACGGTTGAAGTTATATTGAGGTACAATGTCTTTTGTTGAAAGACATGAGGTAATAAAGTAATTCTGTGTTACCTCTGACAAAATAGAACTGAACAAGACCAAGAGTACGAGAATACGTAAAAATATATATATTTCATACCTGAAGAAACAAAATATTACAAGCAAGAAGGCACGTTTTCACCCTATTGTATACCAAAAGATTTTACTACCATTCTTCTGTCTCCACAATTTCGTGTACAGATGGGAGAGGAAGTTGTGAGAGAGACAGAAAATACTACCTCCATTCAGAAAAATTTCCTTAGGTCAAGGATTGACATTTGCACCCACCGAATTATGCACCATAAAATAAATTTCAGCCTCAAGAAAACTTCCTCCACCTCTCCTTACCCCCCCCCTGCCCACCTCTTTGTTGTAGTTATTCTTCGTTATTCTCTGGTATTGAATAGAATTTTCTTTGTGAGTGGGCCCAAACGGTGCTATTTGGTGAATTCCAAGAGAAACGTTAGGGGTCAGAAAGCGAAGACGAGTAAGGGGACAGGTGAGAAGGGGGGGGGGGCAGAGCAAAAGAAGAAGGAGGTGAATAATAAGAAAGACTGAGGTGAAAAAAAGAGCCGAGAAGGTTTCTCCGAAAAGTCTGATACATAAAAGAATGGAGCAATGGTGTCGAGGTGTTGGGTTTTTGGGTATTTAAAGGGGGGGATACTCTTTCAACAAGGGGGGTAACAACAAACGAGGAAACCTTTGGAACATAATAGGGCGAGAGAGATGTGTGTATTATATGAATCGACAATATAGAAATGGGAAAAACTCACCTGGCCAGGTGCCCCGAGGCCGGCGGACATTGCTGACTGTTGGACAGCAGCAGCAGCGGCGGCCATACTAGCTGCTGAAAGTGAACCATAGGCCGCTGCTGGTCCGTAGTAAGAACTCATACTGGCCTGTCCCATCCCACCAGCTATACCTGTAATCCCCCGAAAAATATAAAGAAACTTATTCAATGATACATTCACATGACACCTTTTGCTTTCAATACAATACAATGAGGATAAACCTAAGAGTTATGCCTATTCTTTTATGTCCTCTATTCAAATTTTTCCATTATCCTTACCAGTGTTATTTCAAGAAACAGAGATCGTTTAATCATATTGTTTGTAATCCAATGAGGTTCATGAGGATAATATAAGTTGGATTTTGGAATAAAGACGAGGAAAAAAAGTATATGAGACTTATTGAATTAACTGAATCAAATATTTGTATAATAAAGTGACTGGTTTCCATTGATGAGAATTGAGTCTTATCTCGTTTCATTATTATCAGGGATGATCGTAAAAATTCTTTATGGCGTCAGTTGGCCTTTGTGTATCTAACTCTGTTTGATCAATTTTTTTGTTCTTTCCGTTACGTCGGAATCAATTTGAAATGAGGAATATGATGCTTACCAGCACGTATAGCATCTATTGAAACACTTGCGTATGGAATACTGTATGGGTATCCTTCCTTTCTGAGTGTCTTTGGTTTACGCCGGGGCCTGTACTTGTACTCAGGATGCTCCTTCATGTGGACTGTCCTCAATCTCTTTGCCTCATCTATGAATGGACGTTTTTCGTTCTCCGGCAAACGCTTCCATTCAGCACCTTGAATAATTCAATAATAATTCACAACTGTTAGTAATATTAATGATAATTCTTATTTTTAGAAATAATAACAATAATAATGGAGGTGCATTAGTATTCATTGTGTTTAGTTTTGGGTGGCATTTGTGTGATTCTCTAAATAATTCACGATACGGTGACGAATATACACAGGAGACCAGTAATAATATTCCTTCGTCATGTCCTTTCGGGGCCAAACGTCGAGCCTCGTTAAAACGTAATTGTGCCGCATCATCCTACATAATCATGAAATCACGGGTACACGAAGGGAGTTATCATGCTTGCTTAATCAATTTGATTCAGTATTCAGTTTGGATAGGAGAGTGAATAATAAAGAAAAGTAAAGAAAAGCAAGGAGCAATAAAAAAAACAAAACCGAACATGAAAAAATAAGTTGACTCAGTGAATGAATGAAAGACTACGTTTTCATGGAACACAAAAACTAAAGTGGGCGATAATTAAATGAACACAATGGTCTCAAGTTTTAAGTCAAATATAATGCTAACACTGTATGAGGTAGATTACAGTGTAGTATACACCTGTCACCCATGGGGTTTTAGAAAGTTTGCCTTGATTATTGCACTACAGGGGCTGTATACGTGTGTGAGTGGAGATTGGGTTGTATAGAAACGTTCCAAGCCACACTTCTCCGTACACTTGACTGAATTCATTGCTCCAAAACATTCTACAAGCTCGAGCATATGTCAATTGTTTTGGATCAAGAATTAATTACCACTTGGGTATTAATACAAATACGAACTACAAATGGGTAATACATCCACCTCTCTGCTCTCTCATTCTGTTTGTCGTTAAGTAGAAGTGAATCAATGGTCATTTTTTTCTCCAACTTGGACACACGGGTAGTTCAGAATTGTCGGAACTTTTGGGCACTCTCACTTATTCGCCACACAATACAGTAATTGAAAAGAAATATGAAACTCGACGAACAAATGAAGGATATTACATAATATCCCGTAACCGAAAACAACAAAACAATACGACGAACAAGTGAGATTGTAATATTGTATTCAAAACTTCATTCGCCCAAAATATCACTGAATGAGAGCTATTCCATTGATTGTGGAACATTGAAGCAGTCATTATGGCTTATCCAATCAATACCTTTGAGAACGACGAATAAAAGGGAAGAATGAGAAAAAAATGGCTTTTTTGTTCGCTCGTTGGAGGCACTGAAAAGAGAAGAAGGACGCAGAGACGTACGGGGGAGGGTTATGTATTTGTTTAGAACAATAGCAGCCAAGCTCCGACGGTATTAGGTACGTACAGTTGGTTCTCAAGTAAAAGCAATACCTAACCTCGCGCGTCTACTGTTTTCCTTCCCCCCTTGTCCTCAGCCCTTTCCGCCCTCTTCGGCTGATTTTGTCGTCTCTCTCTTTCTTATTTTCACGTGCAAACGTAACTCCAATTTCGCTTTCAATTTTCTCTCTTAAACTTTACCTTCTACTTTTCGTGGATTGTGGAAGAGAGAGAGACGGAGACAGGGAAAGAGAGAGCTTTCATGGGACCCACAATAGCGCCTGCCTTTCCGTCCTTTCGCTGGTGAACAATGCCGTTTATTTAACATCGTTTAAAAGTACAAAGCCTGTTAATTAATGGACGGGAGAGAGTGAGAGGAGGATGCAGTGGCGCCCCGACTATGGCTGCCACAGCAATTCATAGAGAAAACGCGCGTCCAATGTTGGCATAAGCCAACACTGTCGCACACACTGCAGTGCATACACAGCTATTAACTTGTATATATATATGTTTATGTGTAGAGAGAGAGAGGGGAAGAGGTGGATTTTACGGACGCCACTCGACTCTCCTCTCCTTCTATATTGCAGCCACTCACTGCGTCCCTCGTGTTTGGCTTTTATTATTGTGTCCGCACATTAGAGTGCTATCCAAAGTACTAAGATTTATTCTCGACGTTAACAATCTCTTTCTCTCTCTCGCACTGAATTTTCACTCGGGCTCTCGTCCCCTTTCTCTCCTCTGTGGGCTTCAACCCCTTTTCTTCATTCTTCTCTTGTATCACATAACGAATCTATAATCCAATTTAACCGGCGTCAAATTTTCAAACACAATGTAATGTTGGAGAAAAACGAGACCCCTCTTTTCTGTATAATAGAAGAACTTTTCTTCATCTTTATTCACTATTGTTGAGAGTATATGGGCTCTTGTTCTCATATTTTTTTTTAATAAACGAACGAGTTTTAGAGAGTGGAGACTGTATTCATCTTGTGATGGTGTGGTGAGGCTCTTTTTACATCTCGTTTCTCATGGATAATCAAGAAGAAATTGGATCGTTGTCCACGGGGAATCGAACCTGGGAATTACTGAATTCACGTCGGATGCGCTAACAATTCAACTATTCAGTGACGATTCTATGGCACGGTGCATTTGGATATTTGTGGTGTACAATCAATCGTGTTCTCAGTTGACTAAACTTTCTGTAGTGCTTTTAAATTCTGAGGAGTGATTTTCCGATTCACTCAACGTGCGAATGGAAGCAGCGAAATGTGTGTGATTTAGAGAATGGAAACTGCTGAGAACAATTCTCGAGAAAAATCCTGTAAAATTTATTTGTCAAAATCATATGCACTTTATTTCACAATGTCTCTCGCAATCCGAGGAATTCGAGCATCGTTTCGAGATTAACAAGTTCGTTGTAACCGAGTCGTGGTCTCATGACACTCAATGTTCCCAAGAGTTCTTGTATCATCGATTCAAAGAACCAATCATAAAGTAACAATCGAGCGATTGGAAATTGGGAGACGACGGGATTTGAACTCGGTACACCCTCCAATTCCAAGTTCTCGGCCATAACCACTTGACTCAGTCACCCGTTTCAGCACTCAAACTTTGCAAGTCTCACAAGTACTGAATTCAATGAATTCCAGAGTATCTTCGTCTTAGAAATCCCCCCGCTACTATTCTGAGCTCCACAATCGAAAAATTCCAACGAAACCTTCGATTTTTCAGGCACGAGCTGCCGAATCCGCTCCAAACTTTCAGGTAATATCGACGAAAGGCTCAAAACTCGCTCCACCAAGTAATCCAATTCGAACCAGCCTCAACAATTGCAATACGCGGAACGAAATCGACCCCATCTCCGTCAATCCAAACAAAAAAACAAAAAACTTCTCCCCTTTCTATTTTTACCTCTTTATGTATTACATATTTTTTCATTTTACCTCGTACCAAAGCTATATGCGAAATATATACATTGGGAACGATCATTTTTAATCCCGTATAAGAGAAAGTATGCGCGTGTAAGGCAGCCATAGTGGGGTGTTTTGTGTCCGTGTGACAAAGGCGCGCACTCATTGTCCTCCGTGCGATTCAATGGACGAGGAGTCGCAGGTTCCTGTTGTCCGGGGGATCCTTATTCTCGTTTCCCAGATTCCCGCTCACCTCTCTCTCACTCTCTTCTTCTCCTCTCAGTAATGCCACGGGTAAAAATCATGAATATATACGGTTCTTCTTTTCTTCGTTTTTTTGTGTGACACTGCATTCGTAGAATGTTTCAGATTTTCTTTTCTCTGTAACCTGTACGCTTCATGGTACAACAAAGAATTACGTGCATTTTTTTGTTGCGAAAAATAAAAGGAAAACGAACAATTAAATTTATTAAATGAGAAGTGATATGAGAGGAGAATAAACGAGATTTAGTTTTGGTCTGTTCGAAGATTTAATGAAAGATAATGAGCCATGAAATTCAATCGTCCATGAGTGTCTAATCAATTACTTCCACCACAACAATAACGCCCTTGCATACGAGTATAATCCTGTCTTTGCGCAGTAGTTAAACTCTACCCGAAACCCCTCGTACTAATCCACTCCAAGTGCTTGTTTATTTTCATCTGCCAAGTACGAAGGAAAAGGGATAAAACAAAAGAAGGAAGAAAAAAGGAATCATCCGTTATGTATCGAATGAGAGGAGTTCTGCACAATTTAATATGATGAAAATTGGTAAAAAGTCAAGTATCAAGAGAATTTAAAATGAAAAAAAATTAAGGAAAAAAAAGACAGTAATACTTGAAGGCTAAAGTGGTGGCTTGCACACGGGACAAATGCCGCAAGGATAAAAGATAGAGAGGGGTTGTAAAAAAAAAGGAGAAGGTGAGTGAAGAGGGAGGCTGGGAGTATTAAACTGGTACATGCGCAAGCGCAAGTTATGTACGCCACTTGCGCCTCATTCGTTGTCGTCAAGGACGAGATAGACGAAGGAGGCGGAGATGGGCGGTTGAATTCTTTTTTTTAAACATTAAAAAGAGGAAAAAAAAATAAAAACGAGGAAGGAGAGGGGGATTAGCGTACCGGGAGAGAGTGAGAGAAATTATTGTGAGACTTTTTAAAAATCGAGGGGATGAGGCACTCGCGCGCATTACTCTTTATATCTATGCACACAAGAAAAAGGTAGTGCACATGAAGTCGTAGGTGGTGGCTCACTCCTAGGTTTCACAGAGTGGGGTAAAAAATATTTTCCCTTCTCCCTCTGTGTTCCCTCTTCGCCCTTCCTGGTAACTTCTCTTCTTTTGTAGAGAGAGGCGAGACGCCGCGGGTAAAATCTTTGTGGATTTCCGGGTATTTGATGGAAAATGCCAAAGCGAAATGCCTTTCGTTCAATGTATTCGTACATTTTTTTCCTTTTCTTCTTCTTTTTTTCTCTTATTTCTTCTGAAGATTTTTGGTGGCTCGTTTCGTCACGCCCGATGGATTCTTAGCATACAAGCAATTTTTTTTATATCCCCCATTTTGTATCTGTAATACACAGAAAGATGAGAGCGCAGCCAAGTTCTTTAACACACAGGGAGTAAAAGAGAGAGAAAGAGAGAGTTGTGGAGAGGGCGCACACACGTATGCAGGAAATGTCGCCCTCTTCCTCGTCTTTGGTGGGACTAACGAGACGGAATAAGGGAGCCACTGTTGGCTGGGTTGAGCCCTGAGTACTGTATTGTAAATGTGTATTATACCGCGATTGAGGATCCAAACTAAAAGCCGCTTCTTTTTTCTCTCTCTCTCTCTCTCTTGCTAACTCTCTTGATCGTTTGGCGCAAGTCTACTGAATAATTTGCTGTGCAATAGGGTTTTTTTCCATTTTTTCTGCTTTGCTTTTTGTAATGCCACTGAAGAAGGTACGTATTTGTATCCGTATCGTTTTGTATTATAACCCCGTGGTTATAACGAGTAATCCTATACAGAGGGACATTGTGTGTCATCATTCGGCCGATTTACTATTGAAAATCACACGCATTACGGAAAGGGGCATTTCAATCTCTTCATTATTTTCTGCGGTCTTTGATTCTCCTATTTTTTTTATTGGAAAAGGGAGGTGCTTCACTTCTTTCAAATGTCGGGAAGAGAAAAAAGAAGCGCTGGAATTGAAGATATAAGATATGGGGATTATTGGGAAAATGAAATGAATTCGAAGGTGTCACTGCAATTGTCAATCTCTGATTGGTCACTAAACGCTGGGTAGACTGAGCGAAAAAAAAAATTCTTGGGTAGAAAAATAACTTCTCTCAAATCTTCAGGTGGTGGGAATCAAAATGATATGAAAAGAGAATTCGCATGAGTGTGATAAAGATCATTTTTGTGCCAAAAATTCATGTCAAAAATGGATACATTCTATTTAAATACACGATTCCGTGACAAAAAAATATTGACTTGGATTACAAACATAAGTTCTTGAGAATAGTATGATGTCATTATTGCTTCCATCTACTTTGCTTCAAGTTTCGATGAATATTACAAAATAACTATTTGGCAGAATCTGATTTGAATTTTTTCCAAGAAAAGAAGGTCACAGAAAAGAAGGTAATAGAGAATCTGTTCAATTTCGGATTAAGCCAAGAGAAAAATTGAGAAATCCAAAATTCTGAGTTTTTTTAGGCTTCGAAGGAGATTTTCCACGGAATTAATGATCGATCAGCTGTCGAACCTGCTTGTCCATGTCTTTACGACAATTACGAGTTCATAAACATGAAAAATGAGGAAAAAAATCTCTAGAAAAATGATGAGTAACCTACCTACGACACTGTACATTAATCGAGTCAACCATTTATTCGACATGCACTCGATTGCTCATCGTCAAAACACTGAAAAATGCGGACTGGGGACAAAAGGCAGCTCGAACAGAAATTCAATCAACAGAAAAAAATAGAAACAAATGCGTGAAGTATTTGTTTAGTTGCGAGGCAATTGATTCTTTGTTGGTCGATTAAGAATCAATAAAGTTGTTATCTAAAGTTTTCACGTTTTCCGAATGACCAGTGGTCGATGAAGCGTCGAGTAAAGGGCCCAATCGACTCCACATTCGACCATCTATCCAAACACGACGATATAAGAAGGATATTTCAACCGTTTGCGGTCATTCAACCACGTACTAGAACTCACATTTAGCTTCCATCTATTTTACATCTCAAAAAATCATTGAAAGGAAAACCGAAACCTTTTTTGGGCACTCATAATTTCTACATGACACTTCTACACTGAGAAAAAAAATTCTTGTTGCAAGAAAATTCACTTACATGTAGAAAATTTACTTCACTCTACAAAATTTCGATATATATAGATATAGAAATTGCCAAGGAAAAATTCGTTACTAATACATTTTCTCACCACAAGAATTTTTTTTCTCTGTGTAAGTACCAAAATTCTCCATTAACTTACCGAGTCTCTTTGATATCTCACTGTTGTGCATTTTCGGATTACTCTGTGCTATTTTTCTGCGCTGGAGTCTCGACCATACCATGAATGCATTCATTGGCCTTTTAATGTGTTCAGTTTGTGGTTTTTTAGCAGCTTGAAGTGGATTAGCAAGTGCAACACCCATTGGCCCAACATCAACGCTACCTGGTGGCGATGCACCAGTTAAACACTGCATACTGCGGAGTGATTCCGGAAATGGACCACCGTCGCACATATTTCCGCCGGCTCTGTATAAAAAAAAACCCATCATTAACAACATTGCCAATTAAAAAATTCTCATTACTCTCCTCAAAAGTTGAAAAGAAAGTGAAACAAGTTGCTCAATTGAATTTCAGTAATTAAAAAGACGTAAAAATTAATTGAAGAATCGAGAATAATAGGCCAAAAAAAACGAAGAATTGAATGCGTCTCGAAAAACCACGAGGGTGGGGTAACTCGCGTGTTTTGTTTGGCTCTCCCTAAATGTCACCCTCCAGTGCATATGGCCCAAGGTACTCGACGACCCTTGAACTAATACAATTACGTCACCGTACTCTTCTCGAGTATTCCATTAGAAAAAGAAAGAGAAGAAAACGAAGAAGGCGAGTGAAAGAAAAAAGAAATCTAAAACCTTGATGCGGTTTTTCGCCGAGGGAATGAGAGACTCGTTCATCCACCCTCTCTTACACAGAGTAGTTACGAGAAAAAATCATTTTTACATTCACCGTTAGGAATCAGAGCAATGCAAAAGTACCGACCCCTGAATTGAATGAAAAAAAACCTCTTGAGTGTCATTCAGTGAGGATTAATAGATACGTAAGGTCACAAGTAGGGTGACGAGGTTCAATGGGGGGGTGGCTGTTTTACCCCTTGGTGGTGACCGTCACCACTGCAAAAAAAGGATCACGATAGGAATAAAAGGGACGGAGTGAGAGAGAGGGAAGGGGGAATGGTGGAAGGAGAGGAGCGTGTGGCGCGAAAGATGCTGGAAGTAATGGTTGTTGACAACGGGGGCTGGGATTAGGAAGCGCTAATTGAATGTTTAGTTCGGTTGTTTGAGGAGTAAACCAAGGATTTATTACAACGCCGTTCAGGAATTCCTTAGTTTCGAAAGTCTTTACGGTCTTCCTCTCTCTGTCGTTGTACTTTGTATTGACGACCCTCGATAGTTTTCATAAAAGGGATCCTTTTGGGGTATAAGGAGATGGTACAATACAATTGGTTTTGCAACCGACGGATTTACGTCGACGACTCTATAACAGCCGTTTCTCTTTTACAAAAAAATATGATGGAATAACGGAATGGAAAATACACATCTGGATGGGAATAAATTGTCAGTGTTATTTGATTTTTTTTCGGCGATACTTGAGGAGGGGAGTGTGTTTGAAATACTTGGCGCGAGTGATTAGGTGGTATTTTTCTGAATGAAGAGTAGTGAATAGAGAAAATTATGGGGGCTGGGTGACGGGAGTCTGTTTATGGGTGAAGGTATTGTTTGAGGTTTTTTTTCGCGCTTAGGTTTTTAAAGTGACGGTGACGAATTCGGTGTCGTGTAACGCGGAATAATGAGAGTTTTTCATCGACGGTTGTTTTTTCACGGAAATTTGAGACTTTTCATTCTTCTAAAATTTGGAGCACTGAGAATTTTCTTTGGTATTTGTTTTGAAAAAATTTAGAGATGACGAAAATTGTTGGGAAAAAAATTACAATTTTCTACAAAATAATTTTTGGACTTCGATGAATTTTTTTTGGTAATTTAATTTGAATGAATGTACAGAAGAAAATGATGAGTTGATTTTTGATTAAATTAATAATTATTAGATAAATTACATACCTCATAAAATTGCCGGCGGTACGTTGAAAATCCAGCTCAATTTTACAGCCGTTGATAAACTAATTTCTCAAAACCGTTGTTTTACCAACGTAAATATAATTTAAACAAACAGTAAAATCACGTGTCAACAAAATTATCTCACTTGACCGGAGTCATTCCCCATAAAAAAAAATTCCCTCCAAAAAAAAACAACAAATCTAGTCACTTCACGTACACAATTACCTCAAATTTATCACTATCACTGTCTCCATAGAGCCATAAACCAAGAAAAAAATATTTAAAAAACTATAAAAAATCAGAGTTCCATGGAAAAAATCGTCAAGAATCTTTAAATTCACACAAAAATTATTTAATCACACGGAACGTTGATTATTCTTAAAAATTATCCTAACAGTAATTAAAACCGACAGGTGACGTGTAATATTAATGAACAGTATACACAAGTAATCACCAATCACTAATCGTTGAAACAATAATACAAAATATTTTTTTGTTATTAACGTAAAGTACGATGCTCCGAGGTTGGTTGTCCCGAGGCAAGTAAACGACTCAGTCCGGTTTGTGGTATTCACAGTGATGATCCCGCCCTAGGTCATTTCTGTATTCTTCTCCCCCCTCCCTTTTAGTCCCCGATAGTCGCTGGAGGTTTTGACACCCCACCACTGTTAAAGGCATTCGCCAAGTACAAAGATACGGGGTTGGTGAGGGCTATAGTAAACTCCACTGTTCCCTCACTGTTATTCCGCCAATCGTACGTTTCTGAAGGCGTGGTCCAACCGATTGCGTCGATACGACACCAAGATTACGATTGGCTGTTGTAACGGCAAACCCACGAACCGGCGTCAAAATGAAGAACCCTAACCGTTCGAGATACCGGGGACATTTCTTCTCTCCTCTCTCTTTCTTCTTCTTTTATCCCTTTTTTAAAATCCTTTTATTCTTATTATTCAAACGTAGACTAGACGTAATATGAACCGAAAGCGCGTGTGCCTCTCATACGATAGTGTTCTCATTTTGGTTAACGTAGTAGTTTCTCAAGCGACTTTACCTCCTTCAGGCTCAATCCCCGCCACCTTTCCATGACAGATACAGGTATAAAAATGTGCCTCGACGTTTGCCGTCCGCGTGTATCATACACTGACAATTTTTTCTCTAAGTAGAGTTAGGTGGATGGATAAAGGTGGAGGTGGGAGAGTCTTTGAGTTTACTGAATCGTAGTTTTACAAAGGCATACAGAACATGTGAATACCTATGCACGGGTTCTCGATACTTTGTATGCGCAAACGCGAGCCAACAAATCTATGGAGTAGAGGTAAAACCGGTGAGTTGATATGGTGCATAAAAGAAGAAGGAAATTCATGGATGGAGAGGGGCGGGGGAATTGATGGAGTTAATGCACTTGGTTGAAGGAAAATGCGAAGAATTATTGTGAGGATTTTGAAGGCTATGGAGATATTGGTTGATTGAATTACTGGTATCTGCGGGTTTTCATGGAAGTATTTTTCGCGTGATTGAATTGATTGGGTTCAATCATGTTTCGATGCCACTAGTCATCGGTGGAGGATGGTATCTGTCAGGGTGGAGGGCTGGGGAGAGTTTCATGAGATGTATTAATAATTCGATGGAATTGATGGATTAATTTATTTCATTTAATTGATGTTGGCTTCGATATGAAATTGTTTCGGATTATGTAACGGTTGAATTTATGGAAATTTCATTGCTGAGTTTATCGCAATTTTGTTGAGGATTCACAGTTGTTTGTTATGCTTGATAAATTCTGTGGAGGATTTTGAAATGATGCAATTTTATGGAAATTTTCGGGGAATTTTACGTCCTGGGATATTCATGCGGTTACCTCAATTCTGATATTTTCATGGAGATCTTTGTGATGTGGAAATTTTGATGCTTGTCATTGAAATTTTTCGGAATCTGTGGAATATTCTTGAGTCGTGCTTGGATGAGAGGCTGACAGTGAATTTAGTTCGGAGAGATTCAGTTTGTATTTATGATTTGTTTTTTGGAGGGAGGTAGAAAAATATTAAGAATTGTTGGGATTAGGATTTTGTATCTGGGGATGTGGGAACACCGAGATTTTCCCCGTTTCTATTACACAGAGAGAAACATCTGTTGAAAGTCACCCCATAAATGGTTTACCTGTGGGGAAATTGAAAACTTGGAGGAAATATTTTGTTCGAATTTTCGATGGAGTTGAGTTGAAAGAATTCGATTTCCCATTCTCTCATTGGGAATTCATTCGAAGTTGGATTACGAGTGCCTTGACGTGATGTCGTTAGAGAAGAAAACAATGTGTGGTTACACTGCAAAAACTAATGTTTGAAATTAGGATACTTTTGTAGACACTTTTAAAATACTTTGGAGACGTCTTTGCAAGTAAATGGGAGTTTTAAGATATTTTATAATTTAAGATATTTTTCTGTAACTGATATATTAAATTGAGATACTTCTTTTTACAGTGTAATCATTTCGAAAATATTTGCGTAGAACGTAGAAGAAGTTTTCTTACATTACTACTTCGAAATATTATCATCTTCTATTATTGCGGGAATTTTGAACCAATCATTGACTTACACGGGAAGTTGAAGAATTTTGGTCTAATGTTTAACAATCCACGGGATAATTCAGGTTACCTTTCGAAATTTGAATGACATCTGCGATGTTAGTAAATAATTTTCTTTTCGTTAACTGTAAATGGGATAAAATAAAAAGATATTGGTTTTGTGGTAATTTTCTTCATTCCCCAAATGAAAATATCAGGTTTTATATTGTAAGATTAATTTTTATCTTTTTTTGTTAATCAAACACTAACTTTCTGAGCGCTATAAAAAAAACTTGTAATTCCAAAAAATAATACATAAACTTTCTTGTGCGGAACAATCAACGCGATTTAACA